>BLKR01010715.1:0-47860 GCA_011170035.1 Teleogryllus occipitalis | reverse complement strand
AACTGTTAAATTCTACCCTTACTAATTCTCCGCTGGCGCTGCAGCCCGTATGGCCGGCGGAAGGAAGTGTTTCCCTGAGTCACCTCATCCACCACTGCAGTGGCGGCGCAGGGGCCGGGCAGAGGGCAGAGGTCAGAGGTCAGAGGGCAACGGGCGGCTCAAGTGTCGCGCGCCGCCGGCGGAAGCGAGGGGGAGGGGGAGGGTCACAGCGCCACGCCCCAAGCGCCAATCACGCGTAATTGCCTCTCCACACGACGCGACACGACACACGAGCGCCGCTTGCACAAACTCCACGTTTCAATGATTCCCTCGACGATTAATGGCCGTCCGTTTCACACTGGTAGTTCGTCTTGACAAGAATATGAACACGGTAATAAAATACGTGCGCTTTTTTGTTATTAAGGAGGTCAATCTGAAAATGGAAAAATGATTTTTCGATTTTTTTTTCAACTTTTAATGTTGATTGATAAATTTTTTCGTGTTCCCGGGCGCGTCAACTGCTTTGGTCATTAGTACCGTTAGTGTAGTGCATGCTTTTCCTCGGGAGATGGCGGTGATCTTCCCCCACTGGATGGCGAGATCCGGCGCCGACCTACCGTCGGCTAGTGGGGTTTCCCCCTAACCAGGATACTCCCACCAGCGGGGCATCGCTCCAGCCGGGACAAGCTCTAAGCGCCCGACCAGTCACCCGGAATACGTGGTAGTGTAGTGCATGATAGTGTAAGTGTATGTGTGTAAGGGGAGAGGATAGAGCATGGAAGAGGAAGGGACACGCGCGCGGTCCGTGGCCCGTTTGGTAGGGTACTGCTCCGGCATTCGCGTGGTGATGATCGGAGAAACCACGAAACACTACCGATCAGAGCAGCCGGCCGCAAGAATTCACGTCCAGGCAGGGAATGAATTCGACCTAGCTGAAAAGCTATTGTCGAAAATCCTGCCGCCGTCAGGACTCGAACCTACGACCTCCCGGTCAAAGGCGCTGCAGTGACATCAGTTGGTGCACTGAGCTACCACTCCCGGAAATTTTAGGGTCATTCGATCAATTTCATACATGATTTTTGGTCTAAGTTACAACAGTACATGCTTCTTAATGAATTATTTGTTTGGATCATTCAATGTGTCTTCCGACACGCAAAACTTTAAACGAGCATACCTTTGGAACCAACTGATCTTAAAAGCTGTGCTTTCGTTTATAATTGTCCCGAAGTTAAATTTCAGACGTTGCATGCTTTGTCAACGCTGAATTTTGATGTTTGAATGTATTTTCACTCTATTTTGACGAATAGTTATTTGTGTTTCTTGGTCCTCCTTATATATAAGTACCAATGGCTTTAAAGCTTGTTTGAGAGAAAGTAGTGAAAATGTTCTGTCTTCCCCGGGATCCACTAATTCTGTAATTAACACAATAGGTTGCAATATAAATACTAAATACAGTGAAGCATACCTGTTATAGTAAGTCTACAAATTCTAATCTTATATAAAGATAAAGACAAATCTTTGTATTAAAATTGTGATTTATAATGGAGGGTCCCTCCCTCTCTACACCCCGCCACGTTTGTTAAGATTATCTTTGCTATCGACAGCAATAACAACGCATTCTTGCATTGTCCTACAAACTTCCAGCAACAATTTTAACATTCAATTACTTTGACCCTAATCGCGCAATTGGAACGAAAGAAAATGCATTAACCAGAAAATTTTATCTTCAGAACCATTTTATTTACTTAGGTAAAGTACTCATTGCTTTCTAGTTATTTGCGTGAAACCAAAAGAATGCATAATTAAATATTTCTATAAGGGTAGGAAAGGATGATAGTAATTTTTACGAAATCTCATACCTTACCTAAATTTTCTCTTCTTTTAAAAAACATGTGCACAAAATTTCATTAAGATCGGAATCACACTATATACTATTTGTATGAAAAAATGAACAAACCTTCTTTACAAAAGAGAAAATAATATTTTGAAAAAATTGCCTAGCTTATACTTGATAAAACATTATCTTTCAGTGAAAACCACATCGAAATCGTTTGAGTTTTTCCGGACTATGACAGACAGACAAAAATCGTCAGAACAATTACATTGGTTTTTACATCATCCAAGTAACGAGTTTATAAAAATGCAGATAACTTGAAATCACAGATAGACACTCCAATTTCATTTTCGTACATCAGGAGAGGTTACACTCTCTGGTAGCTAGAGACAAATTCTCCGATACACCGCGTATACCGCCGGTATACCTAGTAATTCGAAGTGTATAATACTTAATATTTCATAACTTTGATAATCCTCTAAAACGTTATTGTGATTTTAAAAACTTTCAAACAGATGCGAAAAAATAATTGTTTTGCTACCGAGAGCCAGTCAGTCTTCCGTACACGTAAGCGCTATGAAGTGCGTTAGAATGAAAAGTTTCAAACAGTTCTTAATGCTGTCAAGAAAATTCCCTAGCGCAGGCGAAGGCACCGCATGCCAGCCGCGATAACCTAGGTCTCCTCATGTTTCAAGGGCGGGGAGAGGAGAGGATGCGCGTCTGGACGGTCGGTAGTCACCGCAAAATATTGCGGTGAACAGTCCTTCTCTGGTCACTCGTAAGTTACGCTTCTCTCAAGCTTTTGTGAAAATGGAGTGGGTTAATGATCCAGAAGTTAGTGGTTTCTGTAGTTGTCTTATAGAACAATTATTAAGGACGAAATTTCATAGTATTGGGATTTCAGAAAAGCTCAAAATCGAGGACAACGGTAGAGGTAGCTTCCATAAAGTGCGGTGTACGTAAAATACTGTTGCAGATTCGCCACTGGTGGTAGCGTCTATTCCTGGGGAAGATGGGAGGCGCGTTTGCGGGCGGCGAGCTGTCAGGCATCTGGAAAGCAAACACGTGGCCATCGGATAAACGTCTCGCGCGTGCGAGGGCTGCTCGCGCGGCGTCGGAGCCGCCCCACCCCCTCTCGACGGGGCGCAAAGAGGTATAAGATAAAGATGGCTTACGTGTATACTCTATGGATAGGGCAAAGTGCAGTCAGATTCCCCGGCAGTCGCCATGACAGTTGTTGGCAAATGTGCGTATGGTATCGTTGTGGTATACGTACTGTTTCTGACAACATTTCAAGTTTTCCTGTTGTGCAGTTTGCGTGAAAGTATTCATTACCATGCCTGTTTCATGTGCTGCGTACAGGTTCAAAAAAGGATCTGGAATTACTTTTCATAGGTATGTATTATCCGCGCACGTTTTCTTGAGCCCTCGCTTTCCTACTTGCGAGAGATGTGGGGAGTTTGGTTATTTTGACAAATATAATTTTATATCGAAATTGTAATTTGTTTTTCGGTGAAAAATAGTATCAATTATATGGAAGAAAGCGATCTATACCATATACATCATTGCCGTGGCGCCGCAACAAAACTGTTGGCAGCCCTGGCTGGAGTCCGTTCTGGCACGCGAGGGATTATTCCGACACTCACTTGCGCCAAATCATGTTGATTGATTGCTCAGTGACTCCGGGCGCATTGACTTCTAAGGTCATAAGTCCCGTAATTCGAGTCCTTATTTGTATCACGGAAAATGGTGGTGATCTTCCCGTGCGGCAGGGCGAGGTCGTCAGGCTTGCGGGAATTTTCCCCGACCAGGTAACTCCCACCAGCGGAGCACCGCCCCAGGCAGTTCAAGCTGTAAGCTCTTGGCTGGTCTCTCGCTATGTGTGGTAGAGTAGTGTGTACAGCTGTTTGTAAGTAAGGGGTAAGGAAGAGGAAGTAATTATCGTACATGGCATGTTAGAAAGGGTACTGCGCCGGCATTCGCCTGGTGTTGATAGGTGAAACTACGTAAAAATACCCATCTGGGCAGCCGGCCGCTAGAATTCTCTAGAAAACGGTTGAATTTCACCTAGCTATATACAACTTATGTCGAAAATCCTGCTACTGTAGGGATTGAAACCCTAGGACCTTCCAGTCAGAGACATTGCAGTGATGTCAACAGATGCCCTGAGCTTCCTAAACTGGCAACATCACATTAGGGGACGTGACCGGTGAATAATAGGCGAGGTTGCACCAAATCACGGGCGGTAACTGATCCAAACGATCACGGGTTCAAACATTTTAGACACAGGAATCGCGGATATAATGCAATGAAGACTACGCTTAAACGCAAGTGAAGACCCATACCTTTCTGTTAATAAATTTCTTTATTCTTGATAAATAGATTGTAGACTGTGTTTGAGGAAAACAAGTGGTGCTACGTCACCAACTTTCTCGTATTAGTAACGGTTACGTAAAATTATAAACTGCAACTTCTGTTCTTATTAGAGAGTTTGTGTGCGCCATAGCAGGCAGCACTATCGATCTTCTGCGCATGCGCAGATGCACCAAAGTGATGCGAAACAGGAAGTGCGCATGAGCAGAAGATCGATAGTGCTTTAGCATTCGAGGGTGCACAAACTCTCTATTAATACTTATCAGACACCACTCGTAAAACTCGTTACCAATCGTAGATTATTGGGCGCGAAAACCTAATTCATTTGAAGAAAAACATCAAAACAAATTCAACAATCTAAAAGTGCGTTCCATACCAAGAAACATAGATAGACAATGAGAAATTCTGAGCATTTGAAACTGCTGAGTCGCGACTTAGCCGATGTTTTGCGTCCTGATAGCTCCTGAAAGATTCTAGCAAAAGGAGAGCAGGAAATTTTGCAATTTCGGAAATTTGCAAAAATACGCGAAATTAGGCAAAGTTCCAAAAAGATGTGCATAACTTAAAGAGGGAGGGGCAGGGCAGGGCGGGGCGGGGCGGGGAGAGGCGGGGCGGGACGGGGCAGGACGGGGCGGGACGGGGCAGGACGGGGCGGGACGGGGCGGGGGCGGGGAGGGGCAGGGCGGGGGGCGGGGAGGGGCAGGGCGGGGCGCGGCGAGGGCCGGGCGTGGTGGGCGGGGCGAGGCAGGATCGGTGCGGGGGCGATGCGGGTGAGCGGAGGCCGGGGCGGGGGCGGAGGCGAGGGCGACCTCGTCGCAAATAGCGGGGGTGCGGGCGCGGGCGCGGGCGAGGCCGCCAGTTGCGTCTGAGCCCCGCGGAAGGAAAGGTCACGGCGCATCGACAAACGCAGACCCCACCGCACCCCCGCATGCCCTCCCACAGGCCCCGCGAGCGCGCAGCCCGGAAGGCGACAGGCAAGTTACCCACTTCGGACGCAGACCATCGTCGCAAATGACACGCGCGCGCTATCCAAAAGCGAAGCAGAAGGGACACTTACAAAGGCCATTTCGGGAAAGAAATAACTAATTAATTGAAGTAATTATTTAATATTTAATTTATCACATTTTTTAAAAAGGTTTTCGTGAACAGTCCGTGAAAACGTACATGTTAACGTTTCTCGTTGTACTGCCGTGATTTTTAGAAAATATGAGCTGTAACCATCTCTCTCCTAGTCTAAAATGAGCCTTTAATTTTGGGTAGGGTTTCACATTTTTTCTGGGGATTTTGAGTTTTCATCTATACTATTAGACCATACGAACATGTTACATGTTTATTTTTTACAGCCTTGATATTTGGGAAATATGGTCTGTAACAATGTTTTCCACCTAGGGCCTAAAAAGTTATCCTTTAATTATGGAGAGGGTTTCCTATTTTTTCTGAAGTATATGAGTTTTTGCGTAGCCCGAGTAGCACGCAATAAAATGTTACTAGTTTCTCTTTCATTAGTGATTCCGGAATCGTCATATGCTAAGATCATTCGCCCTTACGTGTAGTGCATGTTTTCATCGCGGGACGTGGCGGTGATCTCCCCCGCTGGATGCCAAGATCCGGCGCCTATCTGCACGTCGACTCAGGGGGTTTCCCCAACCAGGTATCTCCTACCAGGGGGCACCGCCCCAGTCGGGACAGATTTCCGACTGGTCTCCCAGCATATGTAGTAACGTTGTGCACGTAAGTGTAAGTGTACGTGTAAGTAAGAGGTGAGGATAGGACAAGGAAGAGGAAGGAAAGATCGCGCGTGGTCCCTGGTCCGTTTGTCCCGGCCGCTAGAATTCTACTTCACACACAGTGGCTGATTTCGATTTAGTTCACAAGTTTTTGTCGCAACTCCTGCCACTGTCGGGACTCGAACCTTGAACGACTGAACTCTCGTGTTCATAGGCACTGCAGTAACATGAATTTACGCATTCAGCCACCTCAGTTGGTGCTAGCTTTAGATGGGGAATGACACGGCTGCATGGTATGGCGTCTCGACGGTCGGGCGCGGCGATGCAGAATCAGCCGAACGTAGCTGAGGGAATTGCGTTGGAGTCGCGCAAACTGAATGAGGCAAGTGGTCGTCGCGATGAGAAAATCCTGGCGGACGACGCGGGGAGTGGCAAGCAGTCAAACAAATGAGACAGAGATGAGGGATGGCCTTGCAGTAAGAAGTTTTTTCGAAGAAATGTCAACCGAAGATTTGATATTTTAACACTCAAGACTTCAATGACGCGTGTGTGTTACGAAACACTTCGTGGAACTTGTTTACAAAATTTTGAAACCCAGTCATATCTAAGAGAGGGATATATATATATATATATATATATATATATAATATATATATATATATATAATTAGAAGCTTGCACTTTTTAGCTTCAAAGTATTGAGTAAATCTTATTTTAGACTTTAATACAAGCTTGTTTTCCTTTACATTTGTATCTTGTCAAAGTTAGCAGGAAAAAAACATAGCAGATTCTCACGTGAAACTACGATTTATTTCGTGAGGATATTAGCTCCGTAGTTCTGTCCTGGAGCACGAGCCCCTAGGATGAAATGGCGAGTGACGTGTGAAGTTCAGAGAAGAAAGCAGATGAGCTTGGTATTCACAGTCCATCACTTTCTGGCACGAGTGACGCACAGGAGAGTCAAACTACGCGGTATCCTTATTATATTGAACTACTGAACACGATGAAAATGAATGTGAATTCCATAAATTGTAATGTTTTTCTACGTTTATTCACGCTCTGAAATAAGTTCATATAACCATTTGTATTGGCGAATGACAGAGTGGGCGCAGCGGAGAAGCGACAGACGCGCAGCGCGGCGCGCCTCGCCTCGGCAAAGCACGGGCAGGGGGAGGGAGGGATGAGAGGGTACGGAAAAGGGATAGGACGGGCAGGGAAGGGCCTGCAAAGAAGGGGGAAGGAATGGTGGGTAAGGAAGGGCAGGGTGGTGCAGAGGGGCATGTGGGGAGGGAGGGAGGGGCGCATAGGGAAGAGGAGGGGCGGAGAGGGTGGGGCAGGGAGGGGCGTGCAAAGGAAGTGGGAGGGATTGGTGCATAGGGATGGGCAGGGAGGGAGGGAGGGGCGCATAGGGAAGAGGAGGGGCGGATAGGGAGGGGCAGAGAGGGGCGAGCAAGGAAGAGGGAGGGAATGGTGGGTAGGGAAGGCAGGGAGGGAGAGAGGGGCATGTAGAGAAGAGGAGGGAATGGGAAAGAGAAGAGGGAGGAGCGGATAGGGAGTGGCAGGGATGGGCGTGCAAGGAAGAGGAGGGAATGGTATGTACGGAGGGCAGGGAGGGAGAAAGAGGCATGTCGGGAAGAGGAGGGAGGGGGAAAGAAGAGGGAGAGGCGGATAGGGAAGGGTAGGGTGGGGCGTGTAGGGAAGCGGAGGGAGGGAGGGGCGTGTAGGGTAGGGTTGGGGGAGGGGCGGGTTGGGAAGCGGAAGGAGGAGCGGGGAGGGAAGAGCAGAGAGTGAATTTGGGTAGGGTAGAATAGGGTTGGGAGGTTGAGACGGCCTTATTGGGAAAGACAGGAAGGCAGGGGCGAGTAGGAAAGGACCTAGAGGGAGGGAAGGAGAGTGGGGCGGGAAGGAAAGGGTGGCTGCGGAATGGCAGGAAGGTAGAGAGCGGGTACGGAAGGGCTGGGAAGGAGGGGCGGGGAGGCGACGGGGGAGGCGCCGAGGGTCACTGGGAGGGTGGGCGGGCGATGAGTCAGGCGCACAGACAGGAATAGCCACCCGGCGTGTAACAGATCTCGGCGGGGGCGTGCGCGGCGGTGGCGGCGGGGGCGCGGGCGCTGGCGCAGGCGGGGCGGGGCGGGGCGGGGCATGAGGGAAGCGGGGGCGGGCAGCCTCGCGCAGACTGCGAGGCCCAAGGGCGGAAGCCGCCCCCATCGAGATCCAGAGGCGATGGAGATGACGCCAGCGCTGCCCAAACAAACGAAAGGCGACCGCGGATCTCGCGAGCGTCAGAAAATGAACGACTGCTGCTCGGGCGGCGATCGACTCCGCTCCCAGTCGCTCAGCTTTCGCAGCGAGGCTTAAATATTACTCTTACGGAAACTGAGACCCAACGTTTCCTAATTCCTCGTAAACTATTTGGACGGACGTTAAATACACATGAAAGGTAGACGAATTCGTAAAGGATAGTTCAAGAAAATCGAAGACATTCATTCTACATAGAGCGTGGTCTATAAACAAGCTTCCGGCAACAGTTTTGTTAATTTATTACACAAAAACTGTAAAAATACAGCTTTCGTATGCATGTCATATAAAAGAGGAACTGAAATGGTTTTGTTTGGATATTACAGCAAATGCTTGTAGTTCGCGGATTCGCAGTAGTTGGCGTTTTGTACAGATGACGGCTTCTGGGAAAGGTCTTTCTGTAAGCTGTAAGTTTACAAAAATAAGGGTACTGACCTTTTATAACCTAACAGATTTCTGTCGCCAATGTTGTCTGGAAACAAATGTCTCTTTGAAACGTACAATATCATTGGAACCAAACTTTCTGATGGCTGGGTCATTTCTCACTGTCAGAAAACAACGCACTAAAACTCACAGTGTCATCGGGATCAAATATCCCGTTGACCTTACAATGTCACCGAAATCAAAATTTTTTTAATCTAGTGAATCTAAATTTTTAAACTAGTAATTTCCCACAATCTTGGATGAGGAACTGTTTTCGGGAACAGTGTTTATGAAGCAATCATAAACCCACTGGGTTTTCTACATAACGTCTGTAAGCGGTGGGGTGAGGACACAGGGTTAAGCTCCGGCATTCGCCTCTTATTGATCGAAGAAACCATTAAAAATTACCAATCAGAGCAGTCGGTCGCGAGAATTCTGCAGACAGCGGCTAACTTCGATCTATCTACACAAGTATAGCTGAAGTCGAAACTCCGCCACCGTTGGAACTTGGACCTTAGGAACTTCCGGTCAAAGATGCTGCATAATTCTTTCCCTGATCTATTTTAGCCAGTATAGGACAACTATTCAAGGTTGGTTGGTTGTTGGTGATTCCGGGCGCGTCAACAGCGTAGGTGATTAGACCCTTAAGTGTAGTGCATGATTTTCCTCGGGAGATGGCGGTGATCTTCCCCCGCTGGATGGCGAGATCCAGCGCCGACCTACCGTCGGCTAGTGGGGTTTCCCCCTAACCAGGACTCTCCCACCAACGAGGCACCGCCCCAGCCGGGACAAACTCTAAGCTCCCGACCGGTCTCCCGGAATATGTGGTAGTGTAGTGCATGTTAGTGTAAGTGTGTGTGTGTGTAAAGGGAGAGGATAGGACAGGGAAAAGGAAGGAAAGATCGCGCGCGGTCCGTGGCCCGTTTGTTAGGGTACTGCTCCGGCATTCGCCTGGTGTTGATCGGAGAAACCACGGAATACTACCGATGAGAGCAGCCGGCCACTAGAATTCTCCTCCAGACAGCGACTGAATTCGACCTAGCTTAAAAGCTACTGTCGAAAAACCTGTCGCCGTCAGGACTCGAACCTAGGACCTCCCGGTCAGAGACGCTGCAGTGACATCAGTTGATGACTGTTGGCAACAACTGATCAAATTTCCATCGTATCCGTGAAGTGATAATCCTACTTCCCACTTGTTTGCGTCATAAACGGGGCACGGAGTCCTACACAAAGAAAGCCGAGAGTGACAAGGCGCCGTTCTGCCCGCGGAGGAAGCAGCTCCAAGGATCAGTCGTCACCGCACTAAAGCCGCTCCAGTCATTCAAAACGAATTTTCCTAGAAGAGCGGAACTAGAGTGAATTATACTTGCTCTATGCTCAACGTCTGTTTACTTTCAGGAAAGACAGAATGATTACTGAGGCAGTTTTAGTCAAGGGCAGTAGTGCTGCAATGTTTCACGTTTGAGTGGTGAAAATAATGTGTATCTTTCAATCCCCAGACTGCTGTTTGCACGCGTTGAAGGACGTGCCTTAGAACCAAAATAGAACCGATTAAATGATTCATCAGGAAAACGAACACATTCTCAGACATTCACTTGTAAAACCAGAGAAATAAAATGTGAGATATAGGCGATGCTTACGTATTTCCATCAAATATGACGTAAATCAAAGAAGTTTACGTTAATTCAAATTTTTGGCTAGGTTTCGTCATGTAGAGAGTTTCGGGACTTTCGAACATATTTGAGAACATAATATTCACAATAAATCCTAACAGGCAATGGCGTAACGAGGATGTGGGAGCTATAGGTTTAATTTCCAGCCGATTACATGTTTTATTATGAAGAGTTTTATATTTATGGTTAATTTAAGGTTTATATTTATTGTTTATTCATACTTATTTAAGAAAACCACTTAATCTTCAACATAATTATCATTACGATTTTCTCAAATTTCGAGTTATTTGGAAAGGCATGAAGAACGATTTGTTAATACATATGTGTAATTGATTTTGCTGATAAAAGACACCAAAATGGTCCATTTAACTTTCAATGAGATATCAATATTTACTGCTGTTACTAATACTTTTTAAGACAGTATGTGATATGCGATATGTAAAGAAAACCGCCATAATTCACCTTGTAATTTAGTTATTTCTGGGCAAAAATGTATCTTCTCAATTTTGTAGGCAAAGTAGATTATCTCCTGAAGGGGAGGGGGTGAGGCAACCAGTTTATCCCTCCGGGGCGCATGAATCCGAAGGAGGCTCACAGAGCCGAACCCGACACACACTGCCAAAAAGCCACACTTAGCGCCACAAATTAGATTTATTAACACTTCATTTTGCAGAAATTAAAATTTTCTGTTCTTACAAAATTTTATAAGGGCCCACTAAGTCACTAGACTGTCTGCTTGAACCTCCACTATTATAAGATGGATATTTTAAATTATTTTGTCTTGCATGAAAACTGATTTTTATCTTCTCGTATACATACGTATATACGGAGTAATAAACGTGGTATAGAGAAAGTTATGTAATGCTGCGGAAAATCGATTTCGAGATTTCAACGGAAATACATGTTTTGCGGTCCCCTAATGCAGTAAAAGTGTTTTGTTTTAAAACGTCCGTCGGTCCGTCCGTCTGTGAACACCATTAGCGTGTAAATTATCAACATGCTTTTTTTCCAAATTGAAGAATCTCCAATCGATCTGGCCCTAGTTGAAACTTGGACATTTTCAAAATTTTCTCAAAAACGGCTCCAAAATTTTTCTTTAAATTTCTTGTAAAAATAGACTAATATACGCTTAAATACAAAGGTGGCATAGGTCCGATTGCATTAAGCTTAACATACATTTTCTTAAAAACGGCTCCAAATTTTTCAAGGAAAATTGCCATTTAGGACGAGTTTTTACTCTTCTTTAATATTCTCTAAGCAATATTTCGGTTCTAATATTAGTTAACCGAAAAACTGCGAAAATTTAAAAAAAAAAGTACTTAGGGTGGCGATAGATGGCAGCTGGCAGACCAAAGTAGGAGGCAAGACAGAAAAGCTAGGCCACACCAAAGAAATTAGACAACTAACTAGTACGAGGTAGTCTGAGCTATTCTCTAGCACTATTAGTTTAATGATTTGTTTCTGCCTACGTGTACGTCTGCTTACAAACGTAGAAGATTTCTTAATTTTATAGTACATTTATAAAGTACAATCCAGGTTTTAAATTCTTTATAGTAATGTCTTGTAAGACTGGTGTCGAGTCATTTCACAGGCAACTTCTTTTTCTCGAAAGTCTGCCTTTGTGGTGAAATGGGTGAATATGTTTTGTTTTCTGTCGATGTTTTTACGCGCAGCCCTTCACGTCCGTTTGTGGGAGATTCCTTCTTCAGGTAGTATCTGTCCCAGCGGCGAACGGCCCCAGCCGGAACAAGCTCTTAGCTCCCGACTGGTCTCTCGGTGTGAATGGAGGTGTAGTGCATGTTGGTGCAAGTGTGTGTGTGTAAGGGGACAGGCACGAGGAAAGCAAACCCGTTTGTTAGGATATTGCTTGGCCCACCGGCCACTAGGATTCTCCTCCCCACAGGAGTTGTTTTCCCGACGAAATGAAAATAAGGCTAAAGCGTACCCCGCGTTGTCCCGCGCAACGGCATTGAAGGTCCCTGGCACCGACTCTTTAAGGCTATTCTCGTCCGAGTAGTACTACTATTTACTCGGGTCACGAAGGCCCGTGGCCGCCGTTAATGCTCGCCTGACGTCAGGTGGCGTCACTCGTCCCCGCCCGACGCTGCGCTGCGCTGCGCTGCGGCCAAATAAACAGGCGGCCAGCGCGCGAACAGACACGGCAGCCGCTGCAGCTGGGTGCCTCATGCCGGTGGTGGAGGATTCGCGAGTCACAGTGGGGCGTAAGATCGGATCGGGTGGGAAACGAACGGAGTGGAACGGGCCGGGTCGGGCCGGGTCGGGCCGGGTCGGGCCGGGTCGGGCCGGGTCGGGCCGGGTCGGGCCGGGTCGGGCCGGGTCGGGCCGGGTCGGGCCGGGTCGGGCCGGGTCGGGCCGGGTCGGGCCGGGTCGGGCCGGGTCGGGCGGGTCGGGTCGGGCCGGGGCGGGCCGGGTCGGGCCGGGTCGGGCCGGGTCGGGCCGGGTCGGGTCGGGTCGGGCCGGGTCGGGCCGGGTCGGGCCGGGTTAGTTAGGATCGGGTCGGGTCGTATCGGATCGGTTCAGATCAAATCGTATCGGATCCGATCGGGTCGGGTCGATTAGTGTGAAGTTGAGACGGATTGTGTCAGTATGCGGTTGGGAAGCGTCTTGGCGATGCGGACCTCGGGCGGAAATCTGATCAAGTCCACTCGGGAGAGAGCGTGTTTGTATGAGAAGCGGAAAACAGTCGTGTCGAGGTGATGGAGTTGGGAAATCGGAAAAATGGGTCGCATTTACATGAATAGAAAGATGATTCGGAACACATCAAGTGCAAATGTCGGTAGTTCCGTCAGAATAGTGAATTTTTTTATCGCAGGAGGTGGCGGTGATCATCTATCACTGAATGGCGAGGTCCGGCGCCGACCTACGACGCCGACTTGCGGGAATATTCCCTCAATCAGCGTGACACTGCTCCTGCTCCTGCCGGGACAAGTCCTAACCTCCCGGCAGGTCTCCCAACAAGTGTGGTGGTGGAGTCGATGTAAGAGTGTGTGTAAGAGGGTGAGGATAGGAGAAGGAAGAGGAAGGAAAGATCGCGTGTGTTCTATGGTCCGTTTGTCAGGGTGCTACTCTGCTTTTCGCCCGATGTTGATCAGAGAAACCACGGAAAACTACAGATGGGAGCATGGCGGCTAGACGTCTCCTCCAGACAGCGATTGAATTCGACCTAGCTGAAAAGCTTGTGACGCAGATCTTGACCGTCGGCAGTCGCATCCTGGGAGCTCCCCGTCAGCTGAATTCTCGCCAAGGAAGCGGCTGAATTCGACCCAGCTACCTGCTAGAGTCTCGAATCCTGCCGCCGTCGGGACGCGAGCCTTAGGACCTGCGGGTCAGAAGCTCGGGTGGCGTGCGTCCGCGTCGGGAGGGAGGGCGTGGCGTTGGGGCGAGGCGGGTTGGGGCGCGTGGGCGGGGAGGGCTATTTCCGGCGCGCGGCTGGAGCGGCCGCCGCCGCCGTCGTGGGCGTCGCGACGCAACGCGTCGCAGCGCGGACGAGACGCGAGCCGCGCGCCGCGACGCCGCCTCCAGTGACGTCACCGGTTGCTTCACGGCGGCGCCCGAATCGATGGACATTCGCTCCGCAGGAGGAGGGGGCGGATGGGCGGGGGCGAGCACCCGAGACCACTTGTGGCTCCTCTCTTTCCCTCTCCCTCTTCGACACCGGGCCCAAACATTTGGCAGACCAGCACTCTACACATGTGAACGCAAATATATGAAAGGTTGAGAATTGATTGATTCATTATTTTATTTCTGGAAGAGACAATTTCTATGATCATTGGTTCCGGAAGCGACGGGGCTGGGATGTCAGTGTCCCGTTGCAACGTGAGAATCGGTGCCAACCTATACGTCGGCTTGCTGGCTTTTCTGGATAGGTCAAGGAAGGGGAAGGAAAGATCGCGCGGGCAGTGGCCTGTTGGGTAGGGTACTGCTTCGGCATTCGCCTGGTGTCGACCGGAGAAACCACAGAAAACGACCGATCAGAGTAGCCGGCCGCTAGAATTCTCCTCCAGACAGTGAATGAATTCGACCCAGCTATAAAACTAGTGTCGAAAATCCCCCCATCCTCGGGAGAGGAACTCGAGGACCTCCCGGGCAGAGACACCGCAGTGCCATCAGTTCGTGGGTGCTCGGAGAGAGAAAGGCGGCGGCGACGCAACGGGCGCTAAGCAGGCCCATTGGCGCGTCCTACTCTGCGCAGCCTTCTGCGCTGGCCTTCGACGCTGCTGCCTTGAGCGCCTCCTCCCGCTACTCAGCAGCCACTCAGCGGCGGAGGCTCTCATGTTGCAGTGAACGTGAACAAGATTTCATTGATTAGTACGAAGCCGATTTCTAGGTTGGTTCGTTGTTAGTGATTCCGGGCGCGTCATCTACCGAGGTCTTTAGTTCCGTAAGTGTAGTGCTTGTTTTTCATCGGGAGGTGGCGGTGATCTTCCCCGCTGGATGGCGAGAGCCAGCGCCGACCTCCTGTCAGCTAGCGGGGTTTCTCGCAACCAAGTATCTCCCACCAGCGGGGCACCGCCCCCGGCCGGGACAAGCTCTATGCTCCCGACCGGTCTCCCGGCATATGTGTGGTAGTATACTTGCATGTTAGTGTAAGTGTGTGTGTGTGTGTGTGTGTGTGTAAGGGGAGAGGATAGGACAAGGAAGAGGAAGGAAAGATCGCGCGCGGTCCGGGCCCGTTTGTTAGGGTACTGCTCCGGCATTCGCCTGGTGTTGATCGGAGAAACCACGGAAAACGACCGATCAGAGCAGCTGGCCGCTAGAATTCTCCTCCAGACAGCGAGTGAATTCGACCTAGCTGACAAGCTAGTGTCGAAAATCTCGCTTCTGTCGCGACTCGAACCAAGGATCTCCCGGTCAGAGGCACTGCAGTGACAGTTGATGCACTGAGCTACCTCCCCCGGTGCGGATTTCTATGATTTTGCATATTTTCTTTCGTTGCTTCAGAGCGTAGCTAAGTGAAATTTCGTAATTTCTAGTTAGAATTGGATGCTATGATGATGTGCATTGATGATGTTAGTGCATATGTGGGCTATTTCTCCTGTAGGTGCATATTCATATAATTATTGGAGTATATTTTGCATATTTTTTAACATAGAGATATCTCTAAAACGTTTCATTTTTTTATAGAATCTTTTTATTTGTGAGCGATCATTGATTAGAAAGCTTGTCACAGTTTGAGTTTTCTTCTAAAATACTTGTGCAGATGTTATATACTTCTTAACACCATATTTTTTAAACAAGGCAGAAGAAATGCAAGAAGACATACTAAGGTGAATATTTACTTCAATTATTTCTCCCGCAAAGTAAGGTAAATTATATTATGTTTGCGCAAAAGTATATTTTTTCGTTCCAAGCATGCTTTTCCTGAATTTTATCAAGAAAGGATTATACAGGAAATGAAATATTGTTTATACAAGAAATGAATAATGCCATATTAAAGAGCAAATAAAATTTTTAGGTCATAAACGTTTATTTTTAAAAGCATATTTCAAGATTTTTAGGACATAAAATCCTCTCCCTGTTGATTAGTGATTCCGAGCGAATCTGCAATGATCATTAATCACGTAAGTGAACTGCATTTTTTCTTGGGAAGTGTCTTTGCTTTGTCTTGTGAAGTGTCGGTGATCTTCTCCCGCTGGATGGTGAGATCTGGCGCCGACCCAACCGTCAGCTGGCGCGGTTTCCCTCAATCAGATATCTCCTCCACCGAGGGACTGCCCCAGCCGGGACTAGCTCTAAGCTCCCGACATGCGGTGTTAGAGTAGTGCCTGCAAGTGTAAGTGTGTCTAATGCCGACTTTACACTAGCAAGAGGTTTCCGCAATATCTCCCAGCAATGTGTTGCTGTTTCTTGCGGTCATCTTTACACTATCAAGAACAAGACGGGGAAATGTGTTGTCAGAAAGATGGGAGGAAGGTCTTTCCGACAAAATATTGCCGAACGTTTTACATTAGAACTTTTTGTTGCCGTATTTGGTAACGTCACGAGGAAAATGGCGCGTGAACTTAAGTGACGTTATATCGCTTTCCGACATGGCTAGTAGAAGGGAGAAGATACGAGTCGTGGTCGCACTTATTGTGCTCAATGAAGAGATAAAGGAACGTCGACGTTTTGTGAGGACGTGTGACTGTATTTTAAGAAGAAAGGGGCTGATCCCGGGCTTACGGTGCACCATAGCCTAGGCTTCCTCAATTACTGTGCCCTGACGAGATCCGATTCTCTTTCAATTTCCAAGAAAGGAAAAGGGAGCTGGTGAAAATTCGGTACAAGAGCCTCAATGTTTTTCGAAAAAGAAAGTTTTTCGTGGACTTCGATTAATGTGTGAGCAAAAAAAAATTTTTTAAAAAAGTAGTGCAATTATTATTTCAGTAAAAAGTTTTAAACTATCCATTATCTACTGTGGATGTATTAAAAATTAATCTTAATATTGAATTAGATTAGATATCTTGATTTGTAACGAAAAAAATAATAATTTGGGAGTATCTATTGCTAAATCAAAATTTGAACCATTCGATAATCAACCACAGAGGGTTAGTAATATTTATTACTTCTTTTATTTTATTTAACCTTTTTCGGACACCTATTTTAGGAAAAAACGCATACAACAATGCAAAATAATACGTCTACGTATACGTATACCTTAACCGTACTTTCTGCGCATATGACCGTGGTCATCGTTGGCTTCTTCCAGCAATAGACTCAATCCAATTCTCAGACACACAATTCAGACTCAGACTACAATCCAATTCTAGTCTCAGCAACAGCCAGGAATATCTTTCCGAAGACGGAAACACACGAGTTTACATTACGAGTAGAATATCTAGCAAGAAATATTGCCAACATCAGAAATATTTATTGCCGCAATGTTTACATCGGCAACTTTTCTTGCGAAATAATACTGCTCGCCATTTTCTCGCAAGTGTAAAGCCAGCTTAAGAGGGGATAGAATGAGGATAGAGCAAGGGGAAGGAAAGATCGTGCACGGTCAGTGGCCCGTTTGTTAGGGAACTGCTTCGGCATTCGCCTGGTATTGTTGAAAAAAAAAACACGGAAAACTATCGATCTGAGCAGCCGGCCGTTAGAATTCTCTCCCAGTCAGCGATTGAATTCGACTTACCCATACAGCTAGTGTCGAAAATCCTGCCACCGTCGGGACTCGAAACTAGGCATTGCAGTGACATCAGTTGATGCTATGACTCTCCTCTCCCCGTCTGTGCAATATTTGAGTTGATAAATATGAGGCAATTACTTTTATTGAATTTTAAACAAGCGCATTTAAGCGATGTGATAACTATCGAATTCCCTTTGGGGAAACGCTATGCTTCTCCTTCTGCATTGTTTATCACCCATATTACACAGCGGTCCTGTGACCATAACGAGACGTTTTTAATTACAGACCAAAGGGAAGATTTCTTTCCTAGATTGATCAGCCATCTGGGGAAGTCATTTCAATTATATCAATGCATCACTGTGCGTTGCGATACGAAGAAGAAGAGGTTGACGCTAATGTTCTGTGTAATATCACATCGTGGGATGGCAGAAGCTCGGAAAAAGGGGTACCTCAAACTGAGAGTTTCCTTCGCAAGTCGAAAAGTAGGTGTAATATAAATAATATTTTTGGAAATCATTGGAGATAATATGAGCTATTGACTTTTTTGAGAATTGGAAAATACCCCAGAAATGGAGAATGGTAAACTTGCTCTATGGCTGTTAAGACGGTGCCATTTAATGCCAATAACTAAGATAAAGTCCTTTTTAAACTTAGTTTTACAACGTTTTGCGTGTTAGCCTTTGAATTTAAATCAAAAAATTACCTGACTAGTTTTATAAAAGGCAGTAATACGAGTAATATGTGATTACCCTTGATCACATGTTTGCATTGTTTAGTATTTGTGGAAATCAGAGTAGATCAAAGGATTTGTGAAAAATTTGTGGGAGTCGGAGTAGCATAGCAGGCAGCGTCGTGGGTTTATTCTGGTCAGACGTTGCCGCAATCGTGACTTGAGACGGCATTTGCGTCGCGTGTGACGTCATACCTCGAAGGGGATTGATCTGTCTTGAAGGGGACTGCTAGAGACGCGGTGGACGTTTCTATCAGGAACATCGATGGGAGGGGGCTGACGGGGGTTACGCAGATAATTTCCAGTCCCTGAACATAACACGTGGATACAACGTTGGTTGGTTTGTTTGGTTGGTTGGTAATGGATTCCGAGTGCGTCAACAGCTTAGTGTCGTAAGTGTAGTGCATTTTTTTCCTCGGGAGATGGCGGTGATCTTTCACCGCTAGCTGACGAGGTCCGGCGCCATCCTACCGTCGGCAAGCGTTTCCCCCAAACCAGGACTCTCCCACCAGCGGGGCACCGCCCCGGCCGGGACAAGCTCTAAGCTCCCGACCGGTCTCCCGGAATATGTGGAAGTGTAGTGAATGTTAGTATAAGTGTGTGTAAGGGGAGAGGATAGGACAAGGAAGAGGTAGGAAAGATTGCGCGCGGTCCTTGACCCGTTTGATAGGATACTCTCCCACCAGCATTTGCCTGGTGTCAATCGAAGAAACCACGAAAACTACCGATCAGAGCAGCCGGCATCTAGAATTCTCCTCCAGACAGCGACTGAATTCGACCTAGCTGAAAAGCTAGAGCCGAAAATCCTGCCGCCGTCAGGACTGGAATCTAGGACCTCCCGGTGAGATGCGCTGCAGTGACATCAGTTGATGCACTGAGCTACCGCTCCCGGTTGGTTACGACGTCGTCCGTATCATGACGCCAGCGGCTATGCCGAAATGACTCAAGGCAATGACGGGTGCCAGTGCAGAGTGTCTCGAGAAGCCCTAAGGTTCCAGCCCTGACGGTAACGTGCAGATATTTGACACTAGCCAGCCATGGAGCTAAGTTGAATCCAGTTGAGAATCTAGAGGAGAATTTTAGTAGCCGGCAGCACAGATTTTCGTTGGTTATCCCATCAATATTAGAGAAGTACCCGAACAAACTGACCTCGGACCGCGCGCGATCGTACCTTCCTCGTCCATGCCCGTTCCTTTCTTCTATACATACGCTTAAAGCACTAAAACTCCACACAAAGGAGAGACCAGTCGGGAGCTTAGAGCTTGTTCCGTCTGGGCGGAGTCCCACTGGGGGAGATACTTGGGGTGTGGTAGGGAGAATGGTCTTAACCCTTCGCATAGGTCGGCGCCGCATCTGACCTTCCTGCGGGAGAGAAACACTGACGCGCCCTACATATAGGATGTCCAACACTTATGGAACTGAAGATCAAAGAAATGGTCTCTTACGGAAACAAAAGCAATCAATTCTCGTTTTTCCTGTATTTGCAAAATATGTTTTTTTAAACAATTTTGTATTTCTGTCTAAAATCCTGTGTTTTGAATCGTGAACACTTCTTAGATTTTTAAATAGTTGTCGTAAAATATTCTACCCACGCGAGACCTAATAATAATAATAATAATAATAATAATAATAATAATAATAATAATAATAATAATAATAATAACAATGTGAATTTATTTCACAATTTATTCGAGTACAGGAGTTGGCGACACATACACCAGTTAATTTCATTATTATAACGCATGTTTAAAGAAATATGAATTTTCTGTCTTTGTAACTGTCTTTCTGACTGAGAATTTTTCTATATTCTCAGTTACACTATTTTTTTTAAATTTTGGATGATGATTTGACTTCACCTCTAGGTAAAAAGTAATGTATTACCTATTGTAATTATATTACCTTTGGTGTAGTTCGTAGACCTTTGGTGGTTGGTTGAGCAGAGTTGTAGAAAAATATATACTTCTCTTAACCATACAAATTTTGGAAAGTTACAAACAATAGTTCGTCAGAGGGTATACAACCTACATCGACTGCATAAAATCCGAAAATATTACATCTGTAGCTCACATATAAGTTTGGAAAATAAGCAATCCATCGATGGTATTTACGTTAATTTAACATTTCAAATCACTTATCATTTTTAGGCCCCACTTTATGGAAAAGGAGAGGAAAATGGAACATCGGTGAAGTAAGAATCGTAGAAAATATTACTAATATGCGAACCACCATTTTTTTGAGTTCACGCTTTACAAAAAAAGGATTTCGTTTCCTCTCTATAACAAAAGGGAACATAAATGGAAGACTTGCTGACCCGAGATGACTCACAACAGCATTATCCCTGTGGAAGTTAGTTTTGATTTACATGCAAAAGGCAATTGAGGATCCCACGATGTAGATGCTATCTTGCGTCTTGTTGGTCGTTCCCACATTAGAGGAACTCAGATTGTCAATAGAACCAGTCCCCCTAACAACAACAACAACAACAACAACAACAACAATAATAATAATAATAATAATAATAATAATAATAATAATGTGAATTTATTTCACAATTTATTCGAGTACAGGAGTTAGCGACACATACACCAGTTAATTTCATTATTATAACGCATGTTTAAACAAAATATGAATTTTCTGTCTTTGTAACTGTCTTTCTGACTGAGAATTTTTCTATATTCTCAGTTACACTATTTTTTTAAAACATTGAATGATGATTTGACTTCACCTCTAGGTAAAAAGTAATGTATTACCTATTGTAATTTTATTACCTTTGGTGTAGTTCGTAGACCTTTGGTGCTTGGTTGAGCAGAGTTGTAGAAAAATATATACTTCTCTAAACCATAGAAATTTTGGAAAGTTACAAACAATAGTTCGTCAGAGGGTATAAAACCTACATCGACTGAATAAAATCCGAAATATTACAACTGTAGCTCACATATAAGTTAGGAAAATAAGCAATTCATCGATGGTATTTACGTTAATTTAACAGTATAAATCACTTATCATTTTTAGGCCCCACTTTATGGAAAAGGAGAGGAAAATGGAACATCGGTGAAGTAAGAATCGTAGAAAAATATTACTAATGTGCGAACCACATTTTTTTGTGTTCACACTTTACAAAAAAAGTACTTAATTTCCTCTCTAGAACAACAAAGGCGAGCATAAATGGAAGACTGGCTGACCCGAGATGACTCACAACAGCATTATCCCTGTGGAAGTTAGTTTTGATTTACATGCAAAAGGCAATTGAGGATCCCACGATGTAGATGCTATCTTGCGTCTTGTTGGTCGTTCCCACATTAGAGGAACTCAAATAGATTGTCAATAGAACCAGTCCCCAGGAACATGACGCAAGTCAATGTGTACAAGGAAACTAACAACATCACTCCAGCAGGTTCAATCCATCGTGAAGAGCATCCAGAAATGCTTTGTTGAACATTTTTGGAAAGTATTTTTAGATATAAAAGGCAATGTTCCAATAGATTTGATTTCATTCCCTTAATGGTAAAAGTTGGCGCACATTATATAATAATGATTAGAGTCCGAACGTTCAGGTATTTATTTAACCTGTAATAGGCAGGCAAAAGGAATTTATTCTAGCTAAAGTAGGGCGTCAAAAGGCGGGTCAACGATGAAAAATCACATTCAAAAGGAATATTTGTAAAAAAAGAATAATAATTAAAGTGATTCACATTATTATTCTAACTCTAAAATTTACATTTTTAGCTCTTAACGTGTAAACAAACTCTATCTCTTCGAAATGATATTGTGGACACCCTTTTTAATCTTGAAATGGCGTAAGTGAAAACAGAATTACATTTTTCGTTGTTCGCACTTGTGTAATCGCCAGTTCTGAGAAGGGTATATCGTGTAAGGGTGTATCGAATTTGAGAGCTCTCCTCAAAAAGGGATTTGATGCCACACTCAAAGGTAGGATGGGATTTTTCGTGAGTGATTGTCTGTCGGTGAAGAACTGTCGGCATCAATGAAGAAAAATCAAAAATTTATAATACAGCCTCTGCTTTCACAGAAAGACAAAATACGACATGTCTTCTTGTTTCCTAGGCTTGTAGACATCTTGAACGTTATCTCTGCCAGAAGAAAAAAAGCAAAATAATCACGTAAAAGGCAGAATAAGGCAAAAAGAAAAAAAAAATTGGCAAAAATAGGCATCAGAAGCTAAAATACGCCGAAGAAAGGCAAAATGAAAATCTACAACGCCAGAAGCACAATTCAGTGGTTCCTATTGTTAAAAGTTATGAAAAAGGCATTTTGCCAAACTTCCGGGCTCTAATATGAGCGATGAGGGGTGATGAGGGGTATAGTGACCCTTATTCTGTGATAAATGTATGGGAAATACTACATTCATTTTATCATTTTTAACAACAATAATCTAAAAGTATATCACATTCATTTACTTATTTATTTACAATATTATTAAAATAAAAAAATAATTAAACACATAAAAAAGGTTATTCATCGACAAGTTTTTATTAAACTATATTACAGAATGTTTCGCGATAAATATTGTCATTATACAATATCGAATTATACTAATCACAATAAGTAATCTAATTATTGTAAATTAGAAATTTTAAAGTGGATAAAACGTCATTCGTTACTCTATCGTATCACTTCACTAGAGAGCCTTTGTACAGAATGAAGAACTTAAGCCTGTACCATACTTATGAGCGTCTGCTCCTGCACAATTCAAACTCGGAAAGAGCAGAAGATCCAAAAGTGGTTACGCTAAGATCCAAAAGTGGTTCTTCGCCTCCAATCTCTACATTAAAACACTATAACTCTATACTTAATATACAAATCACAGTTCAAGCTGTGCAAAATGTGTCTATTTTATCATACAATACACGACTGGCTATCAAACACGTCTTAATGGCCTTCATTGGTAATTCTGCAACGTGTTGCAAGATGTTTTACGATACTTGTTCCGTAAATTACTAGTGGATGATGGAATACGGAGAGGTGAGCGTTTCCAAAGTTGGCATGTCTGGCGGTGAGGTGACCCGGTCTTGAATTAACCAGGTCCAGGCGGAAGCAGATACCCCGCGGCGTCGCGTGCCCAGGAAGCCGGCGGGGTCGCTTCCTCAGAAGGCCCTTCCGGCGAAACAGCGTAGGGGAGGGGAGAGGACGAAGGGTCGATTGAAGAGGAGGGCAGGGAAGCTGTGATGAGGCAAAACAGCGTAGGGGAGGGGAGAGGACGAAGGGTCGTTTGAAGTGTAGGGTAGGGAAGCTGTGATGGGGCAAAACAGCGTAGGGGAGGGGAGAGGACGAAGGGTCGATTGAAGGGTAGGGTAGGGAAGCTGTGATGGGGCAAAACAGCCTAGGAGAGCGCAGAGGACGAAGGGTGGAGTCAAGTGTATGATAGGGAAGCTGTGAGGGGGCAAAACAGCGTAGGGGGGGGGGAGGACGAAGGGTCGATTGAAGTGTAGTGTATGGAAGCTGTGATGGGGCAAAACAGCGTAGGGGAGGGGAGAGGACCAAAGGTGAAGTCAAGTGTAGGATAGAGAATCTGTGAGTGGGCAAAACAGCGTAGGGGGGAGGAGAGAACGAAGGGTCGATTGAAGTGTGCGGCACGGGAGCTGTGCTGAGGCAAAACAGCAAAGAGAGGGAAGTGAACGAAGGGTTAAATGAAGTGTGGGGTGGGGAAACCTCAATGAGGCAAGACAGAGTAGGGGAGGGGAAAGAACAAATGGTGGAGTGGAGTGTAGGGTGTGTAAGCTGTGATGGGGCAAGGCAGCGTAAGGGGGGGGAAGAGAGGACGAGGTGTGAGGCTGGAATGAAGGAAGGGCGAAAAGGTTTTGGGCAGGGTGGTTGAGACGCAAATGGTGCTGGAGATGAGTGAATTTAGGATCGTTAGCAGCAGGTAGGTTCAAGAAGTGCCTGAGAATATTTGGGGAAATGGCAGTGGCGATCGAGAGGATTGGAAGTCGGAGGGGGCGGGAATCGCGGTGAGGGATGAGGGAGCGGGGGGATTCACTTGGTCGCGCTCTAATAACGCAAAACAACTCCACCCGTCTCGGCTCCTGGAGGCTCCGAATCCACTCGACCCACGAATGAGGCGATGGAGGAAGTTCTGTCGTCAGCTCTGGAGAACTTGGATCCAGATTATAAAAATAGGTGTGCCAACCACGCATCTGTAGCGTCACGTTGGCAGCCGTGGTGGTAGGAGGAGCGGAAGTATCGCATACCTGCGGGCTGAATAGCCTCGGCGCCACGGCGTTGGGATATATTTAGACCAAGTGGACGTCAGCTTGACCTGGAAGGTCACGTGGTAGACGCGAGCCTCCCTCCTATACCAAGGACGGTCACGTGACAGATACACTCTAGGTATAAAACCGAGCCGACGAGCTTACACGGGGGTTTTGTCTTGGAAACCTCGCGCGATGCGCAAAACTTAACGCCCAGGCTGGAGCGTGTAGTGCTTCTTGCACGGGTGACGAGGTCACGGTAGTGGCGCGGGAGAAACGTCAGTGGAGGCGGGGCCTCCCTAGCTATTGGGGTATCCACAGGGAAATACTCAAAAGTGTGTAGTTTCCGAGCAGAATTTAGTAATTGTACATACGTGTACATACACTTGTACATACTTGTAAATGTCTGTGTGCTTTTCTCCATGACGCCACACATCACCGGCTGAAACCTTGGTTTTTATAACCACACCAAATGAACGTTTCAGTAATTGTGATACTTGATAATCAGCTTAGCCCGGTGCCTCCAGCACTATTATCATGTTGACAATTTTCTTGTGCTCGGTACTCGTAAGTCCATATTAAAAAAAGTTTTAACTAAACGTTGCCTAGTTTGTCTATCATTAGAATAGTATATCTTCAGAATATTGATGTCTATCATTAGAGAGTTGCAATAAAAAGTATCGATAGAAGTACTTTTTATAATGTTCCTGTTTCATTACATGAATATGTGTTACTTTCGCCAATATAACGATAAACTATCATCAATAAAGTTCACACTGACATGGAATGGCAGTAAAGTAATTCAGAACGATTCAGTTCTTAAATATCTTAAACAATAAACCTAAATACAGCTTTGGTTTTGGAATTCTCTAAGAAAATTCTAGGAAGCAGCGGCTAAAAATAAAGTAAATATATTTGTCTCGTCAAGAGGAATCAAATAAGTTACTGATCCCCTCTTTATGTATCGTAAGTCACCCAAAACATGTTGTTTTGCCTTAAAAAAGTTCTTTAGAGAAATTTCTTACAATCCTCTGGGTGAATCCACAAAAAATGATGACTTCTCCACCAGGAGACCGAAGCGCGACGAATGTCATCCTTCGGTCTCATTTGGTGAACCGGAAGGCGTCTAAGCAAGGCGGATGGGCGGATGGAGGTTAATTGATTACTAATATATAGATGTAGGAGAAAATATGCTCAAAATTATTCAATCTGTGAAGCTTGATGTAATTTTCACAGCATTCATGCACAAGGAAAAGATAGAGAATTGTGAATAACTACATTTTGAGGGCTGGATCTGAATTCGATTGAGAACATTATTAAGAGATAATTGAAGCCCTTAGGCTTGGCAACATTGATGTTTTGTTGTCCATGTCGCAACACTAGTGTGTCTATGTTGTTCCTGTGTGTGTGTGTGTGTGAGAGAGAGAGAGAGAGAGAGAGTGAGAGAGAGAGACAGACAGAGAGGAGATAGAGAGGTGAGAGAGGAGCTAAGAGAGGAGAGTAAGTGTGTGTGTGTGAGAGAAAGTGTTTGTATGTGAGACAGAGAGAGGAGCTAGAGAGGAGAGAGACGAGAGAGAGAGGAGTGTGTGTGCGTATGTGAGAGAGAGGAGAGAGAGTGTATGTATGAGTGTGTGTGAGAGAGAGAAAGAGGGTGTGTGTATGTGAGATAGAGAGGAGAGAGAGAGGAGAGAGAGAGGAGAGAGAGAGGAGAGAGAGGAGATAGAGAGGAGAGAGAGAGGAGATAGAGAGGAAAGAGAGGAGATTGAGAGGAGAGAGAGAAGAGAGGAGATAGAGAGGAGAGAGGAGATAGAGAGGAGAGAGAGTGTGTGTTGTGTAAGGCGAGACAGCGTAAGGGAGGGGAGAGATGAGATAGAGAGGAGAGAGTATGCGTGTGAGAGAGAGAGTGTTTATATGTGAGAGAGAGAGGAGAGAGAGGTGATAGAAAGGTGAGAGAGGAGCTAGACGGGAGAGAGAGAGAGAGAGTGTGTGTGTGTGTGTGTGTGTGTGTGTGTGTGTGTGTGTGTGTGTGTGTGTGTGTGTGTGTGTGTGTGTGTGTGTGTGTGTAGGCGAGAGCGTGCACTTGTCCTGCCAGCGCTGAACGCTCAGGCGATCGATTCAGGCGACTCGCTGCGCCCTGAGGGCTCACCGCCGCCTCACAAAGGCGCCACCACTGCACTCGCAGCTTGTTACCACCAGGCACAAGGACGGCGGTTCGCAGAAAGGAATCACTTCCTCGCTCATGGATTGCTCTTACGCTGAATACAGCTCCGATCCATCATAGCGAGTAAATTACTCGATCAATAATATCGGCATAATAACTTTAGTTGAGCTCTTTGAATCGCTGACGACGTGGTTGCCGTGTTACATGTAGCAGCGACCCCTACAATAATCATTTACATCAGTGTTAGCTAAAAGAAGAGGAGAAGAAGGGTGAAAGGGAGGAGAGAAGAAAAGACGAAGACGAACAAAAAAAAAAGCGGCCAACGAGAAGATGAACAAGAGTAATATAGTAAATTAAGAGACAGACGAACGAAATTAAGAAACAGACTAACAGAGTAAATCAAGCCAGTTACACCTTATGAAGCGCAGCATCCCTCCTAATTGTGAAAACTGTAATATTCCGCTTAACATTGATAATTTAATGTAAGAATGCTCATCATTGCTAATGTGCAGACAGGAGTATTTAGATTTAAATTATTTTGAATCAATTCTGGTATTCACACTTCATCAATAAAGGATTTTAAAATACTGTAAGGCATTATGCCATTAATGATTTATAAAATATATTTTTGGGCTTTAGAGAAACAGTCTTTTGTAAACCATGTAATTAACTATAAAAAATATCAATCCAACGCTATTCTCTTGTAATGCAATTTATTCTCTTGTAATGCAAATATTTTGTACTATTGTACTAAATTTAGTACTGAAGACCTAAGTGATATTTACAAAAAAAAAAAAAAAAAATCTAAGCTGAATCATGGATTGTACTGCAGTGCAATGTCTGTGCCAGTAATGTTCTCTTTCATTGCAATATATACTAGTCACTAATGACTTCAACAATCGATGTGGCTGATAATAAACATAAATAAGCAAATAAATAAATAAATAAATAAAAGAGCCTGAGAAGATAGACAAAACAAAAAACAGGAACAACAAGGGCAAGGAGCGCAGAAGATGATGTCGATGAACAAGATGGAGGAGGAAGAGAAGAAAGAAGGTAAGAAGAAAGAGGCGAAGGAGAAATAAAATAGTATATTTTCTGATTTAGCTGATTGCTGTGTTCTTGGAACGAATAATTTATTTTTGCATAATTTAATTTCTCGCTAATTTCTCCTTCGATACACCGGGGCCACGACAGATCGTACAACGACAGCCGATCTCTGCGATTGATTGGTGATCCCGGGTACTAAGGTCATTATTCCCTTAAGTATAGTGTATGTTTTTATCGGGGATCTTCCCCCGTCGGAAGGCGAGATCCGACGCCGAACTACGTCAGCTTGCGGGGATTTTTCCTGACCAGGTATCTCCCATCAGTGGGGCTCTGTTGCAGTCGCGACAAGCTCCAAGCTCCCGGATGGTCTCTCGAGATATATGTGTAGTGCATGTGAGGATGTATGTAAAGAAGGTTTGAGAAAAGGACGATGTGGAAGGAAAGGACACGCGCGGTCCGAGGCCCATTTGTTAGGGTACTGCTCCGGCGTTCGGCTTTCCTAAGAATTTCTCTGACTATTGTAAGCGTTCAACTTACTGAATATATATTTTTGCATCAAAATATAATCGAATACATCGGCAAGTTCTGACCATTTGAAGTTCTCGCTGACATGTCACGTTACTAATTCTCCATTGTCCAAAGACAATGAAGGTTTTCGTTTCCAAAAACACCCAATGAATCTGATGAAACGAATTCCATGTCAATGTACTACTTATTGTACTATAAACAAAAAGGTAAGGCTTGATAAGGAGCGAAGTTTGGTTTGTTTCCGGGAAGGTTTAACGCACGAGTTCAAACGATGCCATTCCACGTAATTCGTTCTCTTCAAAGAGCAGCAAAGAAACTCCTTAGAACTTCGTGGAGCCGGCAGTAAAGTAGCAGCTCCGGCTTCGTGGCATCGCTGACACTCGCTCTGTTTGTTTGCCGCGAGCAGCTTTCCGGGCCGCCGCTGCGCGCCGTGCGGTCACGACACAAGTTCTTTTTCGCGCACCTGCGCGTGTGGCGGGCGGGTTGGGGAGGGGCGCGAGGGGAGGGACGGTCTGGGGTTGGGAAGAGCGGGAGGGGAAGGTTGGGCGGGAATGAACGGCGAGGGGTGGGGAGAAGGGGTGTGGACCAGGCGGGCGAGGAGAGGTGGCGTTGGGTGGACCGGAGGGTTGATGCGATGTGAGCGGGGCGAGGCGGGGCGGGGCGGGGCGGGGCGGGGCGGGGCGGGGCGGGCGGGGCGGGGCGGGGCGAGGCGAGGCAGGGCGAGGCGGGAAGGGCGAGGCGGGAGCGAGGCGGGGCGAGGAGCGGGGCGAGGCGGGGAGAGGCAGGACAGCGGGGCGGGGCGAGGCGAGGCAGGGCGAGGCAGGGCGGGGCAGGGCAGGGTGGGGCGGGTGGGGCGTGACGTGGCGTGGCGTGGCATGGCGTGGCAGGACGGGACGGGGCGGTTTGGAACGGGGAAGGGGGGTGCGGGGTAGAGATGGACGGCGAGAGGCGGGGCGGAGAGGCGGTCCAGGCGGGTTGAAAGCGCCGGGACGGTCGTGGAGAGGTGGGATGGGGTGGACGGTGTGGGCGGGGCGAGCGGGGCGTATGTGGCGCTGCGGAGCGGTTTTGCGCTGGGAGGAGCGGAGCGGTCTGGGCGGTATGGGGCGCGGCGGGGGTGCGGGGCGGGCGGGGCAGATAGGGGCGAAGCGATGCGGGCGGGCGCGTGCAATGCGTCCACACGCAACCGCACGCATTGGCCGACGCGCTCACGCACTGTGTCCTCCGGCGACACCAGCATGGAAACAATTGAAAAGGCTACTCCATTTCCGTCTGTATTCTTGTTTTACGCATCACTTTATTCTTGAAATGCTTTCCTATAACGTTGAGAAATTTTGTGTTGCAAAATAGCGTTGCCCTGTGTTAAAATGTATCCGATTACCGTTGAATTATATTTGAACTACAAAGCTGAATTTACCGATGTGCTGTTAATAGCCATTCAACTATGGATATTTTTGTAAAATATCTTTGAACAAAAACGTATGTTCACGGGCGCGATCTTCCCTTCCCCTTTCTTGTTCTGTCCTCTTCCTCTACACGTACACTCTTACATGCACTATACTTGACGCATGTCGGGAGCTTAGAGCTTGTCCTGGCTGGAGTGATGTCACACAGGGGAGTCACATTTAGAGGGAAGAAATTAGCGAGTCGGCGGTTAGGTCGGTGCCGGATCTTACATTCTAGCGGTGGAGTCACACAAAGGGGATATCACCAGCACTAGACTCCCTAAGAACCACTCTAATTGACACGCCTGGAAACACTAAATAATCAAACAAACGAAAGCGATCACATCATAACCAGGACGGTCCTACATTAAATACCGGTAGCGTATAAGCGACTCTGTTCTCTCGCCACGTGCTGTGGTACGTCATGTGACCTGCTATTAAGCAATCAGTTTGCAAGGAATTATTTACTTTCTCACAGCCAGGGTTCAGCGTTGCCGCTCACTTGACTCGCACGAAGTCGCGGAGCGGGTGGCTCAGTGCATCAACTAATGTCGCTGCAGTGCCTGACCGGGAGGTTCTAGGTTAAAGTCTCGTCGGCGGCAGGATATTCGACACTACTTTGTCAGTTAGGTGGAATTCAGTCGCTGTCTGGAGGAGAATTCTAGCGGCCGGTAGCTCTGATCGGTAGTTTTCCGGGCTTTCTTCGATCAACACCAGGCGAATGCCGGAGCAGTGCCCTAACAAACGGGCCATGGACCGCGCGAGATCTTTGCTTCCTCTTTCTTGTCCTATCCTCTCCCCTTACACACACACTTACACTAACATGCACTACACTACCACACATGCCGAAAGACCCGGTCGTGGGCTTAGAGCTTGTCCCGGCTGAGGAGGTGCCCCACTGGTGGGAGATACCTGGTTGGAGAAACCCAGCTAGCTGACTGTAGGACCCAGCTAGCTGACCGGATCTCGCCACTCAGTGGGAGATAACCGCCATCTCCCCGTGAAGAAACATTTACTACACTTACGGGACTAATGACCTCAGAAGTGGACGTGCCCGGAATCACTACCAATCAATCAATCAAAGTCGTGGAAGCGATAAGCTTCAGCACTGGCTATGGTTCTGAACATGATACCAAACCGGGAGCGGTAGCTCAGTGCATCAACTGATGCCACTGCAGCGCCTCTGACCGGGAGGTCCTAGGTTCGAGTCCTGACGGCGCCAGGATTTTCGACACTAGCTTTCCAGCTACGTCGAATTCAGTCGCTGTCTGGAGGAGAACTCTAGCGGTCGGCTGCTCTGATTGGTAGTTTTCCGTGGTTTCTCCGATCTATTCCAGGCGAATGCCGGAGCAGTAGCCTACCAAACGGGCCAAGGATCGCGCGCGATCTGTCCTTCCTCTTCCTTGTCCTATCCTCTCCCCTCACACACTCACTTACATTAACATGCACTACACTACCACATATTCCGGGAGATCGGTTGGGAGCTAAGAGCTTGTCCCGGCTGGGGTGGAGCCCCGCTGGTGGGAGAGTCCTGGTTAGGGAAACCCCACTAGCCGACGGTAGGTCGGCGCCTGATCTCGCCATCCAGCGGGGGAAGATCTCCGCCATCTCCCGCGAAAAAAACATGCACTACACTAGCGGGACTAATGACCAAAGCAGTTGACGCGCTCGGAAACACGAAAAAAATCAATCAATCAAAAACATGATACCAAGAAGTGCCGTCGCCTAACGGAACATGTTAATGTTGAGAGGTTTCATTTATTCGTCACGTACGTGGTGTCACGTGCGTAGTAATGAGTACGCTTCCACTCGAGTCGCGTCTGCGCTGGCGGCGCTGTGAAGGCGTAGGCGGCCGGGGCGTGTGCGAGGCGCTGCCCTGGCCGCGAGGGAGGACGCGGGCGCGGGCGCGGGCGCGGGCGCGGGCGCGGGCGCGGGCGCGGGCGCGGGCGCGGAGGCGGCCCCCGAAGCGTGAATGGGAAGCGGCAAAAAGCCCCTCGGCCGCGGCCACGCTGCACTGCGCACGCGGAGCGGAGGCGGAAAGACATCTCACAGCGCTCGAGTAACACCTGGATTGGGCTAAGCACGTTCAACCCTCGCCCGGGAGGTCCTAGGTTCGAGTCCTGATGACGGCAGGATTTTCGATGCTAGCTTTTCAGCGAGGTCCAATTCAGTTGCTGTCTGGAGGAGAACTCTAGCGGCCGGCTGCTCTGATCGGTAGTTTCTCCGATCAACACCAGGCGAATGCCGGAGCAGTACCCTAACAAACGGGCCACGGACCGCGCGCGATCTGTCCGTGGCCTATATCTTCCTTATCCTATCCTCTCCCATTACACACAAACACACACACACTAACATGCACTACACTGTCACATATTCCGGGTGACCGGTCGGGAGCTTAGAGCTTGTCCCGGCTGAGGCGGTGCCCCGCTTGTGGGAGAGTCCTGGTTAGGGGAAACCCCACTAGCCGACGGTAGGTCGGTGCCGGATCTCGCCATTCAGCGGGGGAAGATCACCGCCATCTCCCGAGAAAAAACATGCACTTCACTAACGGGACTAATGACCAAAGCAGTTGACGCGCTCGGAAACGCGAAAAAATCAATCAATCAAAAATTCATCCCTCGCCTTCAGACGTGTCACAGGAAAATCTCTGAACTCGCATTCGAAGAATTGATACGCTGCACACGGGAATAATGAAAGAGTTACACGGCAATGTCTCGGTCGCAGGTATCAATAAAAAAGAGAAATCATTACAAGACGCCAACTTTTATTTTTAAATTAATTAAAAACCATATAACAGGAGATTTAGTAAACAAAATCCAAAAAGTGAAAAATAAAACAAGGGAAACAAAACAAGTACAACATTTAGTAATTAATATCAGTAAAACTTCACAGACAAAAATAGCCTAATTGACTAAGGATTTGAAATATATAATAAATTACCGTTAGAAATAAAAAAAAATTGTGAACAAATTAAGGAATTTAAAAGAAAAATTATAAAATACATCAAAGTAGAAAATTAATTTTCTAAATAGAGTAGTTAATAGAGTATACCTGTAGATATATGTACATATGTATTTTGTATAACAAATAGCCGAGAAGGCTAAATAAATCAAATCAATCAATCTTGTTGCATGTGCTACTTCCAAAGTAAAACCATCCACTGACTTAACTCAGAGTCCAGGTTTACCATTCTCAGCTGCGCTTCTAACCAGATACTAGCGTTCGAACCTCGACGGTGGCGGATTTTCCAACTAGCTAGAAAGCTTTGCTGAATTCAGCTGCAGTTTTGGAGGAAAATTTTAACTGCAAGCTGACCTGCTCGATAGTTTTCCCAGTTTGCTCCGATGAATACCAGGCGAACTCTAACCAATTAGCCACTGACCACGCGCGACTTTTCCTTCTTCTTCCTTGCTTAGTCGTTTCTCTTTATTCTCGCACACACTTAGATGCACTACACTAGCACACATGTCGGGAGATCAGTCGAAAACCTACGACTTGTTCAGGTTGAGGCGATGCCCCGTGGGGGGAGATGCAGGGAGGGGGAATCCCTCGCAAAGTCTGCCCGTCGGGGCCGAATCACATTATTCAGCAGGGGAGGAACAAGGCCATCATCCCAGGATAAACATTCACTATAGCAACAATCATAGGAGTTGACGCTACCAGAAACCTCAATGAATGCAGTGCTTCTGACCGGGAGGTCCTAGGGTTCGAGTGCCGACAGCGGCAAGATTTTCGACACTAGCTTTTGAGTCAGATTCAGTCGCTGCGCTGTCTGGAAGAGAATTCTAGCGTCCGGCTGCTCTGATCGATAGTTTTCCGTGGTTTCTCCGATCCACCTCAGGCGAATCCCAGAGCAGTACCCTAACAAACAGTACACAGACCGCGCGCGATACTTCCTTCCTCTTTTTTATCCTATCCTCACCCCTCACGTACGAGCTTAGAACTTGACCTGGCTGGAGCAGAGCCCCCCCCCCCCTGACGAGAAATACCTGTTTGGCGAAAATTCCACCAAGCTGACGTAGATCGGCGTCACGCCCGCGAAAAAAGATAGTACACTTACGGGACTAACTACCTTGGCAGTTGTCACGCCGGGGGAATCACTGGTCATTCAATAAACATCAAAGTAAAACGCGGCGTCCACGAAAGACAATGGCTGGAAGCACCTCTCTCTTCTACTGCGAGTGAGGAAACTTCTGCCGCAAAGGAATTCGTGCGTGACGCAACGCGGCCGGCCAGGCAGCGGCCCGCGCCTCCGCACCCGCGTGCCACGAGAGCACGCGTGGACCACGCGTTGGACCCGGCGACCCACATCACGTTAAAAGTATACTTTCATCTCTAGGTCAGTTGCCACGGAACAAGAGATGGTTCAGACAGCTGTCGCCTGTTGGCTGTCCGGACCTTTGACACATACTGAAATACACATGTCATTATACTGACTAAATGACTGGCCTATTATTTTCCATCTTTATGATCACATCGTGAATTATGAATTACCTGCCTTTCTTTTAATTAAGTGGGTTCACATGAAGATGCGGTTTCATTAAGACCAGAAAGGTCTTAATTAGGTTTTTTAAATGATACCTTTCTCATTTACTATGATCTTTAATTCTGCTTGTAATTTTTAAGGAAACTTAAACTCCCGTAATTAAATACACTACTTTTGTCGTGTCTCTCATTACCAACATTTTTAATAAGTCGGATATTTTGCAACAATAATTGAAAACATGCCAAGACATCATACGTTCGGGTGTTGTCTGTTAAACTTCAGGTAATATCGTTAGATTTAATGACAAGAACTTTACTGGCAATACAATTTGCCAATTCCAAAACATAGGATAACGATTTTTGTCGTTCAGGGCAGCAGTTATGTTTAGCTGTTCCAGACACACATAGAATAGAAAATAAAATCGAATCGATCGTAATGTAGCCAGCAATTAGAGGAAGAAAAACAATATTAACAAGTTCTCATAATTCAAATACTATGCAAGTTCATCTGAAACCATTTTCCTTGTCAAAAAAACTGCATGTTTACAAGTGTGGACGCAATGTAAATAGTGTAACTCTCAATGGATACAATTTGCCTGTTACGATACTCAACATGTGTACGTTCTTATTAGTCAAATACTCAGTTGGTTCATCTGAAACCATTTTACTTGTCAACAAAAAACTGCACGTTTACAAATGTGGACGCAATGTAAATAGTGTAACACTCAATGAATACAATTTGCGTGTTACGATACTCAACATGTGTACGTTCAACATTAAACATGCCGATGTCAAATGTTAAGTAGTGGAGGCTGCAGGAAGTACATGGGACGGTGACTGCGCCGCCTCCGCCGAGCAGCCGAAGTCACGTGGGCGACGCTCAGCGGGACCCCTCCTGCGCGCGCGCGCGCGCGTGTGTGTGTGTGTCTGTATACAAACAAGGGGCTGGCCGAGGCGCGCAGCCGCCCCGGGAAGCGAGGGATCATAGGGGCCGCACAGGAAGCGCGCAGGCCGGCTGCCTGGTCGCTACGAGAAGCGCCCGATCAGAGCAGCTGGCTCTGGCACCGGCACTGGCACTTTCTACCACTTCGCGGAAGGCGACATTCACAGTCTGAGGAGTATCTGGAGCGGGGATTCCCAGCCTTTTTCGTTCAATGACCCCTTTTAAAAGAATTGTTAGTTTCATCGGCGTCATCGCCTCCTATATTATTTCAGTAGTATTCTTACCTTTTGCGGCTTAACCAATTACTTAACCAGTCTTTATAAATCAGATTTCTAAAGAAAGAAAATTTCACGGAGACGTGATGAATTGCACTTTCACTTATGAATGTCACATATGAAGGATTTGTTAAGAAAAAAATATTCGTGTCAAATGCAACCCACAACACGCGGCCGCATTTTTAATCTATATCGTTAAATTACTCCTACACGAAGCATTTTGGGACTTTTAAAACCAAAATTTTGATGCCAATGGCCTCAAAGAAACGTTCCTCACAACGTAATCTTCAGGATGAGATTTTTCTGAACATTGTATTTCATTTTTGCTGGTTCGACGCAATTCTACACAACCTGTTAAGAGGCTGTGGAATCTGCAACTGTATGTGAAATTAAAGTAATTATTTGATATACTTCGCGATTGAATTACATGGATGTACCTCCCTGCTGGTAATAACGTTAAATAAGAATAGTTTTTATTAAGAAGGGTGTATTGTATTGTTATCAATTACAAAGAGACAAATGGAACAATTGACGGAGGATACGAAGATCTTGAAGAAGAAGAAGAAGAAGATATATTACAGGCTTAATATGGAAATGGAAAATAGAGAAAAGGGTGGGGTTTAACATGAAATCATGAACATAACATCATAATCATGAAAAGGAATTGCACATAATGTCTTAAAGATAACAATTTCGTACACTGATATTTTGGTAAATATCTAAGATATTTTATAAACGATGACGCTTCTGGTTGCGTGACTGAGTTTCTAATCTTCATTATTGTGTAATGGTTACAAAATGTTGAGAGTTTCTTAAATGACCATATCATTTCTCCAAAGCGTATCGAATAGAGCATTTTCTTCCGTAATAAAATGTTGTTGTGAATACGTAATTATAATTTGTTGAGTTTCTAAACATCATACGCAGCAGCTTAGCTAAGTTTTTCTGATGCCCCGGTGAAGGAACTCGAAATGGGGCCCCTATCTGCAATAAACGTGAAATTAAGGGTTTTAAAATTAATGATGTAACAATATGGTTGGTATAATGGAGAAAATTTAGAATGGGGTGCAACGTCTTTTATTCTTTGCCGGAATTCGTTCGCGGGGATTCGTATTAAGAGTCCCTTACTCCAGGACATTGGTGCTGTGCATCGGCTACATCAGCGTAGAAACGCTTCTGATCCTAAGGATGAACGACTGATAGGAAAGAAGAGGAGCAAATTTGTAATTTATTATTATGTTTTGTTACTCTGTAATCAAACTAATTTAATATTTTTGCGTAATCAATGAGATCTTGATTACACCTATCAATTTCCGGTTCACATTTGGTTGTTTTTTTATTGATTCTTTCGTGTTTCCGGGCGCGTCAACTGCTTTGGTTATTGGTCCCGTTAGTGTAGTGCCTGTTTTTCTCGGGAGATGCAGTGAACTTCCCCCGCTGGAAGGCGAGATCCGGCGCCGACCTATCGTCGGCAAGTGGGGGTTTCCCCCTAACCAGGACTCTCCCACCGGCGGGGCACCGCCCCAGCCGGGACAAGCTCTAAGCTCCCGACCGGTCTCCCGGAATATGTGGTAGTGTAGTGCATGTTAGTGTAAGTGTGTGTGTAAGAGGAGAGGATAGGACAAGGATGAGGAAGGACAGATCGCGCGCGGTCCGTTTGGTAGGGTACTGCTCCGGCATTCGCCTGGTGTTGACGGGAGAAACCACGGAAAACTACCGATCAGAGCAGCCGGTCGCAAGAATTCTCCTCCAGACAGCGACTGAATTCGACCTAGCTGAAAAGCTAGTGTCGAAAATCCTGCCGCCGCGCCGTCTGGACTCGAACCTAGGACCTCGGTGGCAGGATTTTCGACACTGCACATAGCTGTGTCGATTACAGACAAAGCTTCCTAGCTGTCTGAAGGGACCTCACTAACTGGAAGAGAATTCTAGCGAACAGTTGCTCTGATCGAAAGTTTTCCATGGTTTCTCCGATCAACACCATGAGAATGCTAACAAACCATGGACCTCCCGCGATCCCTCCTTCCTCTTCCTTGACATCCTCACCCCTTACACATACTTACACTAACATAAGCACTACTCAGCCACACTTGCCGGGAGGCCAGTCGGGAACTTAGACATTGTCCCCTCTAGGTCCGTTCCACACTGGTGAGAGATACCTGGTTGGGGAAAACCCCGCTAGTCGACGGTAGGTCGGCGCCGGTTCTCATCATCCAGCGAGGGAAGATCACCGCCAACTCCCAAGGAAAGCATGCACTACACTTATGGGACTATTGACATTGACCTTAGCAATAGACGCGTCCGGAATCACTATAAATTAATCGTTCCTCAAAAGGAAGAGTGTAAATCGGGTCAGGAAGAACAGCGAAGGCGATTATAGTCGTCCTGTATCCCCGCGACGTCGTCGCAGATGGAACACCAAAGAAGCTTTGGCAGACCTCTCAAAGGACTCCCATCAGTTCGTTATGCTGAAAGAGCCAATGCGTCTCCTGCTCCATGTCTAAAACAACTTGACTCAGCTTCCCTATGATCTTTGTTCCCTATTTACCGAGTACTCCATACATGGCGTGAGGGTACGAGGTAATAATACATTGTATTTCCATAAATATGTTCAATCCTTCATTCACCAATTTTTATCACAATAATTTGGGGAATTGTTGATTGACATTTGGGGAACAGGCTAGCCAAGCCATCGGGCTACCCTAAAACTGGTTCAATGTAAAATCAATTGTATTTAATAATTGGAGCTTTAAAATTACAATTCTTCTTTTAGCATGTTCTATATTTTTACTAGTAAAATATGTCATTTGTAAATAAAAGCATTGAACTGAACGGGTCCAGCTTCTTTTTGTTTTAGTTTGGGCACATTTCTGGCTCCGTAAACCCGATCCAACAAAGCGGCAAGTCACGGTACTTCCTGACCAACATCCTAACCTCTCCCAAGGCCTTCCCTGGCACGGAGAAAGGCCTCTACTTACAGGTGCGTTGTTTAACCTTTCAAGGCGGAATGCGGTATTGAGACGACGCATTCCATTGGCCTGTATTCGCAGGTCCCCGCCCCCAAACGAGATGAGATTTTCCCCTTCTGTGGTATGCTTCATGTAGTGACGGACGGTGGCTCAGTGCAGAGAAGGCACATCGACGTCGATGTTTTGAAAACGACATCAACGTTTTTATAAAATCATCGATTATTTAACATCAATTTTTTGAATTCGATGATTTTTTAACATCCAAGATTTGTGTTCGATGTTTCTAGGTGGTTGATATTTCATTATGAGTAAAAAAAATATTATAATAAAAACTTGTAGTACTTGTGAGATAACAGTTAGTTGGACAAAGTGAGCGAGGGTGAAAAATAATTAAAATAGAGGTTGATTCCTCCAAGAAGAGAATGCAATATTAACAGTGTAGAAACAAATAAAAAACAGTCCTATTATGGAACAATACGAGTCTCGGACCATCTAAGCAAGTCCGCGTTTGGTTTGTGAATGGGGGTGTGGGCTCAGAGGAGAAAGTGCAACATCACTTGGGGCAGAATGGGCGGGAGAGGGGAAGGTCGGAAGGGAGGGTGAAGGGGAGGTATTAAGAATAAAAATAATTCCTGGACCATTATCCTGAGTGAAAAACCGACATTTTTAACATTGAGGTATTGATGATACTTTTGTTTAAAATCGAGGTTTTAAAAAAAATGGATGTTTTATTTTCAATGAAAAATTATATTAATAAACATATTCTAATAACGTTTACATAATAGGATATTGATCGTTCTTTCACATCAAAGTGACAAAGGATGAAAAATAAGTTAGTTAAGTTTTCGTCGATAAATACAACCTATTTTCGTGAAATTCAATCTTATAATTAGATTTGTGTTATTGTTCCTGTTACTTTTTCCCGTTTTCTTATTTGATTTTTTTATTGTAAATAAATTATCATGGCCACCGTCAAATGTGAGCCGCCGAGAGTTCATTTTGTGAAACCACTTTCTTATACACTCTTTTGTTACTCAATTGTGTTAGTTTTTCTTCCGCAAGAAAATATTAATATTAAATGTTGTTGCACCGCTTTTGACAACATCGTTGATTTAAGCTGACATGTTGTAAACATCGATGGTTTGATTTTGAACACTGATGTTTTCGAAATCGATGTTTTGTTGGCGACGTCGCACCTCTATAATGAAAGTCTCCCATTGTTGCGGCGGCGATGTAACGGTTAGCGTATTGGACTGTTATACCCAAGTCCGCGAGTTTAAACCCGATCGAAGCCGTGGATTTTTAATGGCGAAAAAACCCTCCGAAGGTAAGTAAAGCATGCTGAACCATGTTAGTAGATTTACTGCACGTAAAAGATCCCCAAGCCTAAATGAAGCCTTTGAGCCAAATTCAAATTGCCTGTTTCGTCGCCTCAGTAATACCTTCTTTCTGCCCTACTAGGTGAAAGGAGCGTAGCGAAATTTGCGTGGTCAGACGGAAGAGCAGGCCTCATGGCCTGAGTCTCGCCACGTAAAATAAGGCATTCATTCATTCATTCATTCATGCATTCATTCATGCATTCATTCATTCATTCATTCATTCATTCATTCATTCATTCATTCATTCATTCATTCATTCATAGAGCGGCGCGAAACAATCTCATCGGAAGATTGACGCGCGGCGGTTTCTGAGTTCGCGGAGCGGGGCCGTCGTAGAAGTGGAATTCGCATCGGATTTCGCTTCGCGGTCGGACGCGCTTTTTCGCCTCAGCGCGAATTCCGCTTTGAGAAGACAGATAAACTGATTCAGCTGGTGAGAAACGTTCCCATGTTATACGACCTTCGGTATCGAAGCTACAAAAAGTAGGTTGAAGGACAAGATATGGAAGTAAGTTGACGTGTTGATGAATCAACACTAGGTAATGAAAATCTTGTACCTTTGTTTCTTAAAATATGGTACAAACAAAAAAAATTGTTAATAATATTTATGAAAACCTAGAAAGATATATTCTTGAGTTTTGAGGGTGTAGTATAAACCTAGTACTGGGAGCGGTAGCTCAGTGCATCAACTGATGTCACTGCAGCGCCTCTGACCGGGAGGTCCTAGGTTCCCACTTCCCACGGCGGCAGCATTTTCGACACTAGCTTTTCAGCTAGGTCGAATTCAGTCGCTGTCTGGAGGAGAATTCCAGCGGCCGGCTGCTCTGATCGGTAGTTTTCCGTGATTTCTCCGATCAACACCAGGCGAATGCCGGAGCAGAACCTTACCATACGGGCCACGGACCGCGCGCGATCTGTCCTTCCTCTTCCTTGTCCTCTCCTCTCCCCGTACACACACACTTACACTAACATGCACTACACTACCACATATTCCGGGAGACCGGTCTGGAGCTTAGAGCTTGTCCCGGCTGGGGCGGTGCCCCGTTGGTGGGAGAGTCTTGGTTGGGGAAAACCCCACTAGATAACGGTAGGTCGGCGCCGGATCTCGCCATCCAGCGGGGGAAGATCACCGCCATCTCCCGAGGAAAAAAACATGCACTGCACTAACGGGACTAATGACCACAGTAGTTGACGCGCCCGGAAACACGAAAAAATCAATCAATATAAACCTAGTATCGGTGGATTAAGGTCACCTGGAGCCTATAGGCCTTCGTCGCCCAGCGAGTTGATGCGTGTGGGAGCACTCACCGTTGTCCATCTCGGGATGAGAGCCGCGCTCCCATCCCGCCAGCAGGCACTTGCGCTCCCCGCGCACGCTGCGCCGCCCGGGCCAGCGCCAGTTGAGCACCATGGCGACGCGACGCGCCTCGACGGCCGGCTCGCTCTCTCCGCTCCGCGCTCCGCCCGACCGGTCCGCGTCCGCGTGCCCACTGCACGGCCCGCCCGCCCGCCCGCCCGCCCACCCGCGCGCCGCCGCCGCTGCCCGCCGCCGCCGCTAGGGGCGCGGGCGGCGCCACCCCCCCTCCCCCGCGCCCTCCGCGGCTCGCGCGTTTAAACATCCGCCGACGGTTGGGCGTTGCGCGGCGGAAGAAAGCGGCGCGGAGAACGCCCCTGCGGAACTCCTCCAAGGTGCACCGTTGGCCGGAACGACGCTCATTGGCCGAAAAAGATGCGAGAAGAACACGCGTTTGGCGGAATCCCGCCCAATGGACGGAATTCCTCACCTGTGGGACGGGTTCCTCTTATTTTGTTTCATCACTTTGACGGAGCGGAATGATTCGGCCCCCGGGCGGCCCAGTTCGTGCCGGGTGTGTCAGAGGATCAGAGGATCACTATACTGCGATTTTTCTAACCGTGCCTCTGGCAGTAAGCAGCTGTTGACGGTATCATCGAATCGGGAGCTTGAATGTTAAAATAGTGACGTCACTGTAGCGACATTTAAGCTTCCGACAAGATGAAATCGTCAACAGCTGATACCTGCCAGAGGCACGATTAGAAAAATTGCACTGTATCAGCCCAATGTTGCCTTACTTGCGTGTTCGTTTCGCAGCGCCTAGAGGTCCTTTCCACTTCGGTGTTTTACTGTCTACCCTTGGGGTGGTGGTTGCTCACTCCAATTTTTAATTACAGCACATCAACAAAAATTTAGGAAACCACAACCTCAAGGCTTCAGGTCAACTGTACGGGGCCACCAAATATGCAGACATACAGAAATATGTGAATGCAAAGAAGTGTTTAAATCACCTGAAATAGTCCGTTTAGAGTTTTTTTTCTATGCAAGACCATACACAAGGATGTTTTGTTTAGATCTAAAATTTAATATTAGGCAAAATGTAAAACACTGAAAAGAGACTACAATTTATGTTTCATGGAGTGTATCAAACATAACTTCACAGCTAGAGTAGGGCTCTCACAGAAATATTATTAAGAAAATTACTTGTACTTTGCAAACTCACCATAAAAACTAGATTTGCTACAAGAGCGCGTACTTCCTCACATTATAGGTAACAGCTACGCAATAATTATACTACTCCATGAACGTAAAAAAGGATTTCCCCACTAGCAATTTTTTTTCTTTGCACTAAATTCAACCACAAATTACGCCAAAACTACTACTTTTTCCAAAAATTGTACATGTCAGTCCGTCAGTCAGTCCGTCTGTCCGTCCGTCCGTCCGTCCGTCCGTCCGTCCGTCCGTCCGTCCGTCCGTCCGTCCGTCCGTCCGTCCGTCCGTCCGTCCGTCCGTCAGTCTGTCAGACCGTCCGTCAGTCTGTCAGACCGTCCGTCAGTCAGTCAGACCGTCCGTCAGTCAGTCAGACCGTCCGTCAGTCAGTCAGACCGTCCGTCAGTCAGTCAGTCAGTCAGTCAGTCAGTCAGTCCGTCAGTCAGTCCGACAGTCAGTCCGACAGTCAGTCCGACAGTCAGTCCGACAGTCAGTCCGACAGTCAGTCCGACAGTCAGTCCGACAGTCAGTCCGACAGTCAGTCCGACAGTCAGTCCGACAGTCAGTCCGACAGTCAGTCCGACAGTCAGTCAGTTCGTCAGTCAGTCAGTCAGTCAGTCGGTCCGTCAGTCAGTCCGTCAGTCAGTCAGTCCGTCAATCCACCTGTCCGTCAGTCCGTCTGTTCGTTAGTCCGTTAGTCAGACCGTCTGTGGCTAACGCTAGCGCCTAAACCGTTCAGCCGATTTTCTCCAAAATTGATATTCCTTAAACGATCTGAAGCTTTCGCATTTTCAACAGGATATTTCAATTTTTGATTTACTTTATATGAAGCAACAAAAACATTTTCGAAAATTTCTCAAAAATGGCACCAAATTTTTTGATTAAACTTTGCCCTGGGATAGCGTAAAGAAGGCCTAAGAAAATGGTTGAGAAGATTAATGAGAATGGTTAAAGAAGGCTCATTTTTGAAAACCACTGATGTTTCGATAATTGTAAAAGTTCAAATTCTTTTCGGAGCCTTCCTACAACTACAATATTGAATATAGGGATTGTTTTCTGAATCAAATATACGACGAAAGATCTTGAAATAGTCTTATACAATTTTCCGGAAATTTTGCGAGAATTATGGTCAATTTTTAATTTATTTAAACATTTTTTTTAAAGAACGGCACTATTTTTTCTTTAAATTTTTGTCACGTATGTATCAAAGATCTGTAAAGAACATGCTGCTGGTGTCAATTCCGGTGAACTCTGCATTTTCGAAAATATTATTATTTATCAACTAGAAAATTGAAGAGAGATTTTTCCCCTTAAAATGTACAAATATGAGCTCTTTGAAAAGGGTAATGCATATTATTTTGAAAAACAGTAGTTTTTGTGTTATTTTTGCTTGAAATTTACGCATTTTCAAAAACCTGTCCTCAAAAAAGCTCCAATTTGTTTTAATTTTCTCCTGGTTAGTATCAAAGGACGGTAAAAAATATGGTTCTAGTCCCATTTCCGGCGAACTTTGCAAATTTTCGAAAATTTGAGAGATAATATTTTTTTAATATATAATTTTTGCCTTAAGCAAAATCTGTTCTAAACTACAGGTTCTACAACGTCACAAACTTTCTCACATTAGTGAGAACGGTTATGTAATATTATATTCCAATTCTTGCCATCACTTCAGACCACTTGGAAAAGCCCCAATTGAAACGAAGTGCCTGCAGGGGACATCTGTAATTATTTCGATAGCCAGGACCAGTAGTCCCTTCTTTCTCTACAAAAGAAAGAAACATGAACAGATCTCAAATGTTATAATATTTGCAGTACGTTACACAGACAAGCAAGGATAATTTCACATATTAAGTTAACATTCAGAACTTAAGGTCATCCAATGTATCGCCTTATGAATGGATACGAAACAACGGTATCTTTACATAATGTACATCCTATGCATATCCTTATATAAATATACTGATTATAATATATCTCAGTGTAATATAACTCAAAAATAAAAATTCTGTCTGATGTGGTCACAGTGATGTGGACATCAGTGCGAACTGTTGCTACATAAAACCCACATTAAAATGTATATTTAATGAGAATGTGTTGATATTTGATTGTCTATAACAGAATTGGATTCTAATTCCCATTTAGAAATATGTACTTACTCTGGGGTAGTGAAAGTCATAGGATGTCGAAATATACTGTTGGAAATTGAATCGCGTTCAAAAGATATAAAAGGACAGTTGAATGACAGAGCTCTCATTTGCACTAAAATGATTCATGTGAAAAGGTTTCTGGCGTGATTATGGCCCTACGTCGGGAATTAACACGTTTGAACGCGGAATGGTGGTTGGAGCTAAATTCATGGGACAATCCATTTCGGAAACCGTTAAGGAATTCAATATTCCGAGATCCACAGTTTAAAGAGTGTGCCGAGAAAATCTAATTCCAGGAATAATGACTGAGAGTAGCGGCGTTTGTGTAGAGTAGTCAGTGTTAACTAACAAGCAACACTCGTATGATATAACCGTAAAAATCAAAGTAGAACGTACACGGAACATATCTGTTAGGACAGTGAGGCGAAATTTAGCTTTAATGGCTATGGCAGCAGAAGACCGACTCCAGTACCTTTGTTAACAACACGACATTGCCTGCAGTGCCTCTCCTGGGCTCGTGAAAAATATTGATTGGAACCTAGACGACTGGAAAGCTGTGACTAGGTCAGGTGAGTCCCACTTTCAGTTTGTAAGAGCTGACGGTACGGTTCAAGGACGACGCAGACCCCACGAAGTCATGAACCCAAGTTGTCAACAATTCACTGTGCACGGAGGTGGGGGCTCCTTAATGTTGTGGGCTATTTTACATGGAATAGACTGGGTTCTCTGGTCCAACAGAACCAGTTATTGACTGGAAATGGTTATGTTTCAGCTACTTGGAAACCATCTGCAATCATTCATGGACTTAAAGTTCCCAAACGGCAATGGAATTCAATGGATGACAATGCGACATGTCACCGGGCCACAATTGTCCGTAATTGGTTTGAAGATCTTTCTGAACACATCGTGCGAATGATTTGGCCACCCACATCCCCCGACATGAATCCCATCGAACATTTATGAGACACAATCGAGATGTCGGTTCCTGCAAAAAATTCCTGCACCGGAAACACTTTCGCAATCACGGACGGTTATAATAGGGTCAATACTTCTGCAGGGGACTTACAACGACTTGTTGAGGCCATGCCACGAAGAGTTGCTACACTTCGCTGGGCAAAAGGAGGTCCGATACGATGTTAGGGGGTATCGCATGACTTTTGTTTACCTACGTGTGCATCAGAAATAAAATATATTCTTCACCTTAAAGTCAGATTTAAAAAATTGATAACCGCACTGCGACGTTTGGTATCATAGAGCAGCTTCTTGAAAATTACTGAACACGTGTTTTTTTATTTTTTTCGATTTGATGTGTAATTGTCAAGAAAAACTCGTTTTTGAACGTTTTTTGTTTTTTGCAAATTTTGATTTTGGTCGATTACAGGGCCATCTATCACGAAACGAAAAAAAGTTAATTACATAATTTTTTCTTACTTTTTCCAGGAGAATCCGAATCTGCAATAAAAACGGGGGTTCCCATTTAACTTTGTTATTTTTCTCCACCTCCATCCCCAAGGAATAGGGGTCGGGATGTCGACTTTGATATCATTGGATTGGCCCCGTCGATACGAACAACTTGCATTATCGACTTTTGTTGATGCGATACGCACTTTTCGAGATACTGTCCCCCAAACCAGTTTTAAACGGAACAGCCGGTATACAAAAAAGTAAAAACTGAAATGACATGATTCAACATGGCTGCTTGTCTTGTATATTGAGAATTATCCCTAGAGTTTCGCTTGAAAGTTTTTAATAATGAGCACAAAAAGTAATAAGGGATGAAGTTTAAAGGATTGGTGAATTATAGACAATGAAACTATTAGTTTGTCAGCGTTTTGGAATTTATAATTCCTTCATGAAGGCTAAAGTACAAAAAACAAAAACAAGGCATGAAGGCATCTATGATAGTTGAACTGAACTACATCCCTTACTTCATCAATGGTCGTGAATTCTACAACGGACAAAAAAATAATGTTTGAAAATCGTGCGAAATTGTTCATGGTATGCTCATTTAACAAATCCCGACTCGGCATGTAGCGTCTCGTCCGGAAACATTTGGTTCATAAGCGAAAGACTCTTTGTACTGCTCGCGGAAGTTTTATGATACATGAGCTCCGTACTTCTTGCGCAGCACAGAATAGCACAGCCCGATGAGATTCTTACGTTCCACTCTGCGTGTACCAATTTACAATACTGCCTACATCCACCGCATATCTTCAAAAATAATCGTAGTCGAATATCTTTGGGGCGATAAATCATACCAACATTTACGAAGACCTTTTAAATCGTGACGTAGCCAGAGCCCTCCTCTTCCCGCTGTGGAATATCAAGAAATCTTGGGCGTATCGTACTAAATACGTAATCAACTATTTTGATGTTTACTTAGTAAATCTGGAAAATTAAAGAATCTGTCGGATGACAAATTTCCCTCTCCTTCAGAAATTGCCGAAAGAGCCGAAAATTACTTTTGTATTAATTTATATTAATTGGTGGCCGAGGCAGTACTGTACGAGTACCTGGATGACCGAGGTGGCTAAGAGCGAGTACCGACGCAGCGCTTCGGTCCGAAGGATCGCGGGTTCGAGTCCCGCCTTGGTTGTTTGTCCGTTGACTTTGTATGTGTTGTAGCGGAGGGCCTCGCGTTCTGCTGACCCCAGATCAGAGGAGCCCGCAAGTGTGTTGGTCTAGTGTATAGTCGAATATGCGTCTCATCGGGACGTAAAGGGTAACCGGCTGTTGGCTGGATAAAAGACCTAGAAAAAAAATTAATAAACACAATTACCATCTCGTTTGTTCGAGAGACCGGTCATGAATGCCAGTAAAGTGATGAGCTACAAATTTTCCAGTGCCTTTTTTTTCTAGTGCTGATCATTGTGAGAAATGAAATTAATTTTATCCGAACAATGTTCTTTTCCAAACATAAACATTTTGTTAAAGTATTCTTCCGATTTTTACTTTCACACACCTACTTCCTAAGAAGAGAAAGTCTTGCAATGGTGAGTTGGCATTTTAGGCAGAAAAAACTCTTATTGACGGGCCCACGGAACAAAACAATCATGAATCCTATTTTTATATATAGAAAATTACTTCCTCTAACACCTGGTGTAGGCAGAATCACTCGAGTGGGAATTTCGGGGGGTCTTGTTATCGAAAAAATCTGTCTGCCTCCCTGTCTACCTACTTGCCAACCAGCCTGCCCCTCTGTCTGTTTTCATCTTTGTCTGCTTGCCTCTGTCTGTGTCTCCCTGTCTGAGTCACCTCTCTATCTGTCTGTCTGTCCACTCGTGTGGGAATTTTGGAGGGTCATGATATAGAAAAACATCTGTCGGCCTCTCTGCCACCCTGTCTGCATACCTGCCTGCCTGTCTGCCTCTCTATCTGTCTGTCTGCCTGCCTCTCTGTCTGTCTGTCTGTCTGCCTGCCTCTCTGTGTGTCTGTCTGCCTGCCTCTCTCTCTGTCTGCCCCTCTCTCTGTCTGCCCCTCTCTCTGTCTGCCCCTCTCTCTGTCTGCCCCTCTCTCTGTCTGCCCCTCTCTCTGTCTGCCCCTCTCTCTGTCTGCCCCTCTCTCTGTCTGCCCCTCTCTCTGTCTGCCCCTCTCTCTGTCTGCC
>BLKR01010714.1:0-47862 GCA_011170035.1 Teleogryllus occipitalis | reverse complement strand
AATGAAGCAAGAGACACAAATGAACGTTACTAAGATGTTTATTTACTTCAATCATTTCTTCCGAGAAGTAATCTAGGTTATTATGTTTGCACAAAAATATTTATTTTCATTCCATTCCTTCTCCTGGATTTTATCAAGGAGGTTTACACAGGAAACGAAATATTGTTAATTTTAATTGCATATTAAAATGCATGTTTCAGAAATTTGAGGTCATAAATGCATATTTTTAAAAGCATATTTCAAGATTTTTAGGGCATAAAAACCCTCTCCTTACTAATTATCTCCCCCCCCCCCAGGTTTCTTCACTGCCAGATGGGGAAAGGTGCGCAGTAAAATTTGTTTGGTCAGAGAAGGGCTGATGGTCTGAGCATAACTGAACTGAACTGAACTGACTCCCATTTGCTGACTCACCTGTAGCTCCCTTCGATCTATGAAAGCACTGCATCAGCCTCCACCACACCAAGCACACCTTCAGGTGGAACGTGAAGATGATGTTGTACTTGAGGAGGCACTCCTCCGTCAGCAGCACGTTCAGTGGCCACTCCGTGCGATAATGCAGGCTCAAGCACTCCAGAACCCCTGTTGAAGTCAGCTGGAAGTGGTCCGGGGTAGAGCTCACCTGCAAACAGGAGACAAGCACCTCAGCATTGAAAAAGATGTTTAGTGGAATTCCGTTTACATGTTTTTCAGAGGGCCGAAAATGTTAGTGTCATAAGCAGGAAAATATGTTAATGAAAAATGCTCATTTTCACATTTCCTTCTTCAGGGCATTCAAAAAATAGAAAACCTTTTAGGCCAAAATAAAATAAAAATTATCACCCGCAGTCCATTAAATTCAAAGAAACATTAGGTAAGATGACAGAACACAAAAAACAAGGAAGGGAGAGGATAAAGGTACAGTAGAACACATTTCTTTGGTTCTGCGATTTTAATTACATAGACTCATAATCCCACTGAATTATGTGGTACCCTTCAATATCCTACATTAGAAATGGTGCCGCTATCAGAAAACGTGAATAGCTGAACATGTTACCCAACCAAGTTTAAATTTGGTAAGTTGGACTGTTAAAAGTTTAAACAAGCATTTTAGGGGAAAACGGGACCAGAACTTGATTGATTAGTGTTTCCGAGTGAGTGTGCTACAAAGGTTATTAGTCATGTAAGTTTAGAGCATGTTTTTATCATAGGAGGCAGCAGTGATCATCTCCCAATGGATAGTGAAATCTGGTGCCAACCTAGTGTGTTTGCTTTATTTTCCACTATCTGGTACCTCCCTCCCTCCAGCAGGGCACTGTCTCAGCCAGGACAAGCTCTAAGATCCTGACATGTGTGGTTGCGTACTGAATGTGAATGTAAGTAAGGTGTGAGAACTCATGCACGATCCATTTGTTAGGGTACTGCTCCAGCATTTGTCTGGTTGATTGATTGATTTTTTCATGTTTCCAGGCGCGTCAACTGCTTTGGTCATTAGTCCTGTTAATGTAGTGCATGTTTTTTCTCGGGAGATGGCAGCGATCTCCCACCGGATAGCGGGATCTGGCGCCGACCGAACGCTGGCTAACAGGATTTCCCCCTAACCAGGACTCTCCCACCAGCGAGGCACCGCCCCTGCCGGGACAAGCTCCCGACCAGTCTCCCGGAATATGTCATAGTGTAGTGCATGGTAGTGTAAGTGTGAGTGTAAGGAGAGAGGATAGGACAAGAAAGAGGAAGGAAAGATCGCACGCGGTCCGTGGCCTGTTTGTTAGGGTACTGCTCCGACATTCGCCTGGTGATGATCGGAGAAACCATGGAAAACTACCGATCAGAGCAGTCGGCCGCTAGGATTTTCCTCCAGACAGCGATTAAATTCGACATAGTTGAAAAGCTAGTGTCGAAAATCCTGCCACGGTCGGGACTCGAACCTAGGACCTCCCGGTCAGAGGCGCTGCAGTGACATCAGCCGATGCACTGAGCTACTGCTCCCGGTATTTGTTTGGTGTTGATCACAGAAACAGCAGGAAAGGAGCAGTCAGCCACTAGAGTTCTCCTTCACTCAGTTGCTGAATATGACCTAGTTACTGCTGGAATTCCTGCCACTGTTGGGATTCAAACCATGGACCTCCTGGTCAGAGGCACTGCAGTGACATCAGTTGATACTCTGAGCCACCTAAGCCAGACTACAACTGAAAAATAAGGGCATACCACATGGGAAATGTAACTGGGAATATACTAACCAAATCCCACTATATTCATGATACATGTACAATTTGTAGTACAATTTCTTAAAGCAGTAGTGATTCCCGACGCGGTCCCTTATTTCACAGCTGATACACAAACTGGGAACCGGGTTAGATGCACCAATAGCAAAGGAGGAGAAGGTCCCATCACAAAGTATAAATTGAAATATGAAGAGGAAAAAGAAATTTGTGATAAATGATTTATAAAAGAGGAAGAAAAATCTTCTGAAACTATCATTACAAAAATGCAATGCACTGAGAAACATTTATGTGAAGAGCACTGATAAACCAGGCATACTTTCCAAATAGCAACACAAAGGAACACAAGTAAAAATAGCTGAGGATATTCTAAAACCTGAACTCATCCCTTCTAAAAATAGCTATTAATACATCTGGTGTATTACAAAATTGTACAAAAACAAAATTAAATTAAATGAAAAAGCATAGTAAGGACTATTTATAACAGTTAGAAATCTTAATACAAAGGTATATTCCTGAGAAAGCCTTTAAGCACCCTTCTACAAATTACACTTCACATGCCCCTTTTTATTACAATATAAATACTACGAAACTGAGGGATACAAATTTCCATATGACATAAATTTCAATTAAAGCAATTTTTAGATCCCTGCCTTTACCTTGAAACTAATCCTTTTGGCATTCTCTTCTCCTCCACTAGACGATGTATCCAAAGCCATTTGCAATACATCATTCAACACCACGTAGTTCAGAAGATGACTAGGTTGCCGCACCGTGGTCATTTTCTTAAAAAGCGAGTTTGTCACGGTGTGTCTGTACTCCCCGTCCATTAGGAAGAAAAAGCTTCTTAGGCTACGGAAGTGACCATATAGATTGAGATCTTGGAAGAAATATTTCAGTACTGCCTCATTGGCAAGACGCAGCTGCATGTGAAGTGGAATGGCAACCGACTTCTGAAGCGCCACATTAACTGAAGTGAAATCTGTGTAATCAACAGCATCTGATGTATCACTCGAGACCTACAACAAACAGAGAATATTGTTCACTATTAGAGTGAGGAATTTTTCAGTTCTACAAACTTATTTTAGGGGTTTAAACTACGAAATATATTTAGAGTGCTATTATGTTTATGTAAATGACAGCTGTCAGTATTGGAAAGCTACTGATAGCTGTCTCTTACACCGTTGGGCTCGGTCAGCAAGTGCAATTCTGCAGTTTCATCACAACAACAGCTATTGATGCAAGCGACAACAATTGGTGCCATAAATTAAATGGTTGTGACGAAGGGTCCTGTGAGAGAATAGTGGGGTTTTTAACCAATCAGCATCGAGAATTTTGGTGACATTTCAATCTTCTCCTTTCAAGCTCTGGAAAGGGCATTTTTTGTTCCATTTTTCACAATTTCAGAAATTTGTTTACACATATTCAAGTCTATTCTAATCAGGGAGGATTTGCTGAACCATGGAAAGGAAAATGTTTCTTTTGACTGTTCAGTCCCTGACAATCTCTTCTCAAAGATTGACGCCACATTTACTATGCTTTCATAAATAATGTGAAGGCTACATTGCAATTCAAAGCCTTTGTTTCGAGTGACGTATCATTCGATTTTAATTCAAAGATATTCATTGGGCGATTTCAAATATTTCCTTAACATAAAGTTAATTTTTTGTGGAATTGTCAATGTAGCATGAATGTAATTTACATTCTTAACTGCTGGTCACTTATGTAACATATTTATCACAATACAAGTGAACTTTAAATATAAGACCAGCCCCTAATTTTGAAGAGACTTCCCAAAAATTTTTTAAATTTTTAACTAATTCTCATTATTTGGCCAAAATAAAATTGCAAATTGACTAGAAAGTTGTTTTGTGAAAAAGAATTATATATAACTAATGCCTGGGCTGACAGTACTTTCATGTTCCTTAAAATCATCGTAATTATGGTTTTGTCACTATACTCTTCATTTTTCATATATCATTGCCCCTTTCTCCTAAATTGCAACATCCTCTCGACTTTTTTGCCCCTCTGACAGTTTTGCTCATTCAATTTGCTGAGCGTAGTCTTTCAAATGATGTCACCTAATTACATACCCTTCTTTATCACCAGACTTTCTTCCTATCTTTAAAGTTTGTGTGACCAAGTTGTAAACTGCGAACTTATGCAACAGCATTTTGCATGTAATGTGGGAGATAGCAGCAGCAATTTCTAACCAACTTTCTAAAGTTTCCAATGTTAGAAAGTTTTTGCTTAGAAAATAATTGTTTAATATTCTTCTTCTCTGTGGTTGGATATAAAATATGTACATACGTCGATGATTATGAATTTTTTCATTTCCGTCACGGGCTCGTTGGGCGTCGAACCGAGAGTCCGTGCAGCTTTGACGATCCTGAAACGCGCATTGTTTGACAAAATCTAAGCAATGAATCAATTTGACACATTCACTTAATACAATGCTGTTTTTTTGAGATTCTCTCTTTCCTGGACCATTGAAATGTATCAAACTAAATCACATAACAAATTCTGTATTGATGCCGAGAATACGATTGTAAATAAATCACATAGGTATTAGATACACGTGATATTTTTATCACCTTCACAGCTAATAGTTATGTCAATGTTTACGAGTTTCTTGACATGGAAAGCCAATGTAAAAACAAAAATCCTAACCATCTGGGCTTGATCTGCAAATATAAGACAACCCCCAATTATTCAAATGAGATATTTTGGAAAACACCTCATCTTATATTCAAGTCAATACACTTTTATTACTTTTATGTACAATGTGTAGCTCATGGAAGAGTTATACAGGGTATATCAGGAATCAATAAAAATACCTCTTCTTCATCTCCAGAGTGCTCAGATTGCAGATCTTCAGTTGCACCACAATCCCCTTCATTCTTGGTTAGTCGATGGCTCCTCCAGTACGCAATGCCTGGGTTAGCTAAATCCCTATGACGATCACTGCTCTCTGAACTATAGCCTCCTCCAGTGCCAGCACAGGTCTGTCAAACACAAATCATAACCAATAAATATAATATAATAAAATGAATAAAATACTCTAATGATCGTAATTTATTTGATGAATATAATACACTTTGATAATACATTTGTTTCCCTCCTTTTTAATTTAGAAATTTTTCGAGGCATTAACGCCCAAAATGTGAAAAATAAATATTTTAGGTAACGTAAGGCCACTTTGTTTTGAAAGATTTTACTTCACTTGGTCATCTTCATGACATGAATAAGAAACCAATAAGGATCGAAACATCAGCAATACACATGTAAATTTGTTATGAAAAGCAATAAACATAACAAATAGTTCTTTCTTTATTACAATTATTTGAAATAACTGAAATTTAACTAGTGTAAATTTAAGATAAAAAAATATAGGTATAATAAAAAGACAACTGAGCAGAAAAGCATGAGATCCTATTGTGTGTGTGTACGTGCGTGTGTGTATGTGTGTGTGTCTGTCTATGCGTGCATGCACGCACTCACTCGCATGCCCACTCACACACAGTTGACTCTGGTTATAGTGAACTTCAGTCACTGGTCCCGTTTCACTTACATTACAAATAAGTGTAAGAAAATTTGGTTATACTGAATCTGATCGGCTGCAGTGAACATGGGAAATTCAACATCCTGGAAAAGAATTTATTGCCTCAACGCCACAAAGTCCACCACTAGACAACTTGAAACAAATATCGTCGTCCAAAACTCATAATCGAAGAAGCTGCCCTTACGTGAAGGTAGCAGACCCAGAATGGGGACTTTACAGATGACCTTACGCCACTCAGGCTGTCTCCTGCATAGGCTATAACTGGCAGCGACAACGTGCGATTGCTTGCTTAAGTTTCAATCTTGGTGTTACTGAATATTCCACGGGAAAAAAATGCATCGATTCATAAGTAGGTGATAGGAAGCATGCAACTGCCATGTCTCGCAATCTCCACCATGCCGCGCAGAAAAGCAATCAATTTCATTCACCACTTGCGCCATCCCCCTACTGAAAGCATCTCGTATGTTATCAGGCGAGTAACAGGGACAGTGTTCCAATAGTGCAAGGGGGTAAGGTAACGCGCGGTGCAACCACTGGTTTCCTACCAGGCAGCAGCAATGGCCACTGACACACAATTTCGATGAAATGCTGTGCTGCCTCCTACAAATGGCACAAGGTATGTTAGTTCTCTATGTATTACCTTTAAACTAAATTACATAGACTTGCAAATATTCGCTACATTTAATTAATTAATTTATAGTCAAGTCTCAGTGTACGAGAGTGAAATCATGGTCAAGATTAGCAGTGGCTTGCATCAGTTGCAGCATTTGGTATCAATCTGTCTGTCTTTGTGTATGCATGTAATCACAGTAACAATAGTAGTATAATAAAAGAAATACAGAATAATTAACGAAATTATAATGTTCATAATAGTACAACATACACTGTATTCTTGTAATCATTATGTAAAAGTATACAGTAAATTAGAGATGAATGAAACAGAATACATACAGAATATGTTAATTATTTTGTAATACTCTATATGTAGTGTAATGTAAGTTCATATATCACATACGTGTAAAACTCTCTTTAGATAGTCTGGGTAAGTTGGAGTTCAGCTCATTTTATCCCAACAGTTCAGCACTGAATACGAGTCAGAATCTGGAATCCACTGTTTGATGCACTTCCTATTGTACAAACCAACTGGGCAGTGGCAGAAATCACACAATGAATATCCATTCTTCTCTTCCAAGGTTTGTAGTTCCTTTGGTCATCACCTCTTTAGGCAAAAAGTTCCAGTCATCCACCACCCACTTCAACTGTACGTTTTTGTAAGGGGTTCTGCTGTTCCTATCTTTGTCTAATTTAAATAAAGATCCTCATAGGTGGTCATTTGTATTAACATTGAACAATTTTGGAAGTTTTTTGCTTGTTCCGCAAGTTTTGTGCTTGAACCACCAATCTCATTGCTGTCTAAACCACCCCGACAACTTTTGTTATGTGTGTGGGAAATTCACTCCAAAGGCCCAAAGAAAACCAATCACTGATTTGGTTAAGGCATTTAAATTGTATTTTGATTGTCCTGTTGGTGATCAAGATAAAAATTTTGCACTTCATATTGCCTGCATAACCTGTACTACAACCTTAACCGAGTGGTTGAAAGGAAAACGCCGAGCCATGGCATTCGCTGTTCCGATGGTGTGGTGTGAGCCTAAAGACCTTTATTCAGATTGTTATTTCTGTCTTACAAATATTGCGGGGCATTCAAGCAAAACTAGACATAAAATAAAGTATCCAAAGGTATCTTCAGTGTATTTGCCTGTGCCCCATGATGAGAAGTTGCGTGTTCCTGTCTGTAAGTTGAAAGCCACGGAACCAGACTCCATGTCAAGTGAATCAGAAAGTAGTGAACATATAGAAGAGTACTGCCCTCAATATCATGACACTTCGCCTCAGCTCTTTAATCAAAAGGAATTGAACGATTTGGTTCGCGATCTAAAACTTTCAAAATAGCAAGGTGAACTCTTGGGGTCAAGACTGCAACAACGGAACCTTCTAGCTCCAGGGACAAAAATTTCCATTTTCAGATCAAGAGGTGCTTCCTTCGCTCAATATTTCGATATGCAGAATTCATTGTGTGTATGTAGAGATGTCAATAGTCTGATGATGCAGCTAGGTGTACAACATAATCCACAGGAGTGGCGACTATTTATTGACTCCAGTAAAACCAACTTGAAAGCAGTACTACTGCATAATGGCAATGTCTTCCCATCAGTACCTTTGACTTAAGCAGTAGACATGAAAGAAACTTATGAAACCATGGCTTTGCTGCTAGAGGCAATAAAATATAAGGATCATGAATGGCAGCTTTGCTGTGATTTAAAAGTTGTTGCACTCCTTACAAGTTTACAGGCTGTATTCACGAAATATTGCTGCTTTTTGTGCCTTTGGGGCAGCCGTGACACCAAGAACCACTATACAGTCAAGGAATGGCCTATAAGGAAATCATATGTTCCTGGAAACGTAAATGTAAACAACACCCCATTGGTTGAGCACGATAAAATCATTTTGCCTCCCCTTCATATCCAGTTGGGTCTTATCAAAAACTTTGTGAAAGCTCTGGATAAAGGAAGTGAGGCCTTCAATCATTTAAAAGAAAAGTTTCCCAAATTAAGTGAGGCAAAGCTGAAAGCGAGTATATTTGTTGCACCACAAATACGAAAATTGCTGAAAGATCCAACCTTTGATACCAAACTCTCAGATATCCAATTAGCTGCTTGGTCTTCTTTTAAAGCAATTGTGAAGGGCTTTTTGGGTAACACGAAAGACAGAATCTATGTTACCATTGTGAATGATCTGTTGGACAACTATAAGAACATGGGATGTAGAATGTCGCTTAAAATTCACTTTTTACATTCTCCCCTTGATTTCTTTCCGGAAAATTTGGGAGCCGTAAGTGATGAGCATGGTGAATGCTTTCACCAAGACATTCTTACCATGGAACACCGTTAACCAAGGCCATTGGAACCCTTCGATGATGGGTGACTACTGCTGGGGTCTTGTTAGGGAGAGTGATGAAACGTCACACAAAAGAAGAGCTCCGTCGTCGCATGTTTCGAAAACCAAAGACGATTAAAGGTAAAAATATCTTCTGAACTAACTTGGACCTTTTATTGGCATCATGGCCATATATACATACAAAAGAGTATTGATTACAAACGTTCTGAATATGTATTTTTGTTTGACTAAATTGTGTTAATTTTCGCTATTACAATTTTTTTATTCTGCTGTGTATCTAGGAAATGTGACGTCATAGAGAAAAAACTGATTTGACCAGTGTAATCAGCACCCCAAAATTAGGTAAATCCACCCATTTACAAGCCAGATGCAGAAAAAAAGTTTAAATTTGTGAACTAGTGTAATCGGCCGAACCGACAATGGCGCTGATATAAGTCACAAGAATTACCTCACAAAGGCTGCCAAATTAATTTCTGAGCAAACAAACGGAAGAAGTAACTGAGTAATTCTGCGAAGAACATTAGTTGCATCTCTTAAATATTTTTTGAAGAGAGTACCATTAAAAATGACGTTAAAAATGATTAAATCAGCAAAAAAATGTTTTAAAAATGGCGTAAAAAGGTTAAAAATGACTTATTATTTGAAATTGACAAAAAATGAAAATAATGACGTATAAAACTGGGTCAGTTCCTTTTGTCATTACATAAAATGAATTTATACACTAAACGGCATTGTTCTAAATTGAAAAGAAAAAAAATACATTTAATTAAAATCTGTCCCTTACTCATATGTCTCAATTTTTGCACTGCCAATCTAGCCGTGAATGACGGAAAGTCGCAAATGTGTACATAACGCACATCTGCACTCACGAGGAGTTACTTAAATACATATAAGTATAATACGATCAACTTTTTATTATGATAGTAAAAAATACAAATGTAATTTTGTAAAAAATATATAACAACTTTCTCCACAAAAAATAAATGCACAAGCATCGAATTGATGCAAATTAAATTTAGTTTTTTAATTTGTAGAAATTTATTTTGTTTTAAGCCGCTTCTTGTTTTTAATTATGATCCTGAGGAAACATTGCTCTTCTTGAAATAGCAGTTACTTGCTGTTGCAGACCAACATTTCCTGTTTTTTTTCACTGCTTGCAGTGACGAAGACTCATTGTTTAAGCGTCTGGAATTCCCCAACAAACACTCCAACAAGGATCCTTTATCAACTATATTACTCCATGCTACCACAATCTACACCAAAATTGCTCGAATTTTGTAGTAGAGCACGCGTAGTAATTAATCGAAATGTTTTCAATGACGTAGGAGGTTCCAAAAATTTTTTATTCCAATTCGTATTCTAGATCATTTGGATTAATCATGTCGTTACAATGCTATTTTTCGTGCAATGTGTTTTATAATAGAAATACCATTTTCATTTTCATCTTTTCTGACATAACAGATCTTTCTCACTTGCCTTTTTAAAATTATTTATCATGAAGAATTAAGTTACGGCAGTATACACAGCAAACGGAATTGGACACAAATTACGACCGGAATAAGAACAAATTATCTAGAAATCTGTAGCGATGTAGGTAATATTTGTTTCTCCTATTCAGTGAAAAGAGGAGACGCAGTTTCATTTCTTCTCTCCACGCAGACGCCTTAGGATTGGACCCAAGTAACCTCCCTCCGGGGCGGCCAACCAGGCGACACCCGCTGCCCGCAAGAAGTCCGTCACGTGCCCTGACGAGCGGTAGGGGAGATGGACATCAGAAAAAGTGAATGAATCGTCGAAATCTAAGTCATTTAAGAGCATATTTTCAAAAGTTTTAAATGTCATTCTTGTGGTGACCCAGATTATGACCTCTGAAATGATTTCCAGTGCTCCCGTCATCAGTACCATTTTCAGATACATTTTAATTCTGCAACAAAAATCATAAAACAAGTGAAAAATTCTCTAGAAAAAAAGCGTAAATGACTATGAAGGTCGATTCGCTCTAACTTTACTGAACATGTAAACGAACTTTTTAATATATTGTCACTATTTTTAATTCTACAATACTTAATACAATCTGCTCACGCTGGGCATTGCCAAATTGAAACGAATTTATGTTATTATATTTGAAAATACATTGATTAACACAATGTGCCCGACTTTGTGCCATACAATCTGGAATATGTTTGCAATTCTGAACTTATAAAACGAAAATATTATCATAGTTATATAATCATAGTTATCAATATCGAACATGGCCTTTCAATGTCCTCGTTGTAAATGCAACATAGCTCTATCATACTTTCGGATAGCAATACTTCAAAATGAGCCACTACTTCATATTCATCTACTCAGTATAATTAGTTTTTTTAACGTGGGCAATGAGGATATTATCTTCAAGATAGAATAAGCAAATTCATCTCTTTGTTCCTGCCGCTAGAGTCGCTTGATCTGCAGCACTGCTTGATACGGTCGCGATCCTGCGACATCTTGCGGCAGGACTCACAAAGACTAAAAACGTGGTGCCTTATTCCGTGTTGAAGATAATACCCTCAAAGGCCAAGTTAAGTATAATTACCTTGAGATATCTGGGTATATCTCAGTATTCCTCCAACCTGTATTTAATGAATGTACCAGGAACGGTAGCTCAGTGCATCAACTGATGTCACTACAGCGCTTCTGACCGGCGGGTCCTAGGTTCGAGTCCTGACGGTGGCAGGATTTTCGAAACTAGCTCTTCAGCTAGATCGAATTCAGTCACTGCCTGGAGAAGAATTCTTGCGTCCGGCTGCTGTGATCGGTAGTTTTTCGTGGTTTCTCCGATCAACACCAGGCGAATACCGGAGTAGTACCCTAACAAATGGACCACCGACCACGCGTGATCTTTCCTGCCTCTTCTTTGTCCTAACCTCTCTCCTTACACACACACACACACACTAATATGCACTACACCACCACATATTCTGTGAGACCGGATGTCCCGATTTGGGCGGTGCCCCGATGGTAGGAGATTCCTGGTTAGGGCGAAACCACACTAGCCGGATCTCGCCATCTAGCGGGAGAAGATCACCGCCATCTCCATCAAAAACATGCACTACATTTACGGGACTAATGACCAAAGCCGTTCACGCTCCCGGAAACACGAAAAAATTAGAAAAAATCAAAAAATGGTCCCAAGTTCATAGTCAAATGCCGTCATTTCTTCCGTATTCGACAGTCGGCAAGCCGCGTTCATTATCGAATTTTTTAGTCGCTATTGGTTGAAAAACATGCTAAAAATCTTTCTTCTCAACACTTCTGAGGGGTTTTGCCCTGAAAATGCCCTGCAAATTTTTCATGAAACTTGCCGCATGAGGAACTGATTCTGTAACTCCTTGCTATTAGCGATTACATGCTGTCGCTCCAAAAGCTTCAGAATCCTGCCGCTACATACCGACATGTAAACCAATAACAAACGTACAGAAAGCTCTTTAAATTGAATTCATTAAAATATTATAATGAAAACCAGATTATGAATTCAATAATTATCAATTATCAATGAATATGAAAAACGAAGAAAATTATTGGCTAATTGTTTAGGAACAAAATTAGTACTGATCAAACTACTTAAATTATATTTAGTATTTTTATTTTTTCTATATTATGAATTGTTTATTTGAAATAAAAAAACTGCATGAAACCGTTTTCTTTCCATTTACTATTAGTAAAAAAATCATTGTAAATTAAAAGAAAACGCAAACGTTTTAATGCAGTTTTCCATTTCAAATAGACAATTCTGTACTCCATTGATTGGTTTGGTTTGGTGTTTTCATGTTTCCGGGCGCGTCAACTGCTTTGGTCATTAGTCCCGTTAGTGTAGTGCATGTTTTTTTCTCGGGAGATGGCGGTCATCTTCCCCCGCTGGATGGCGAGATCCGGCGCCGACCTACCTTCGGAAAGTGGGGAAGCTAAGCTCCCAACCGGTCTCCCGGAATATGTAGTAGTGTAGTGCATATTAGTGTAAGTGTGTGTGAAAGGGGAGAGGAAAGGACAAGGAAGGGGAATGACAGATCGCGCGCGGTCCGTGGCCCGTTTCGTAGGGTACTGCCCAGGCATTCGCCTGGTTTTGATCGGATAAACCACGGAAAACTACCGATCAGAGCAGCCGGCCGCTAGAATTCTCCTCCAGGCAGCGACTGAATTCGACCTAGCTGAAAAGCTAGCGTCAAAATCCTGCCGCCGTCAGGATTCGAACCTAGGACCTTCTGGTGTACTCCATTGAAAATGAACGGTGTAATATCGACTGATGGTTACAACTGATGGTTAAGGCAACAAACTTTTTCGGTCTCTCAATTCAATCAAACCTCAAATGGAACGATCATTTCAATGAATTGAACACAAAATTAAGTTCATTGTGCTACGCGTTCAAAATTCTTTCAAATTCAGTCAGCCTTCATACTGCTCGTTGTGTATATTTCGCGAATGTTCATTCCCGCCTGAGATATGGCATAATATTCTAGAGAATTACATCTTATATCTTCCAAGACTTATAGATTACAGAAAGGAATAGTACGATTAGTAAACGAATGCACCCACGCGATTCTTGTAAGCCCCTCTTTATTAATATAAGAATTTTACCATTACCCTGTGTGTTGATTTACGAATCAATGGTTAGTGTTGAAAATGACTTAAGAGTGAGGATATATTTGCAGAAAACGCCGATATCTATAACTATAACACTTGACGTAGTAATCAGCTAATGTAATAACAGCTCATTACCAAACATTCACGTAAAATACATGTACATTCCTATACAACCTTTTGCCAGATGATATTAACCGATTGAATGCGATAGAAAAGTTTAATTTCCAAGTAAAATCGTTTCTACTGCGTAACTGTTTCTATACAATTAGAGACTATACTGAGCATCAAGAGAAAAGTAACATTAATTTTAACAATAATATTTATTGTGTTATTTTACCATTTCGACTTATTGTAAACAATCTGTAACAAGTATTGAACCGCAGTTTCTGGGTCAATGACCCCCATCTCGATCAGCTATTTCCTCCAGTTTTCCTGATCCTATGAGCAAATGCTGAGATGACCCCTTGTTTTGCTTCTGGACATGAATGTAATTTCATTATCTGTGCACGTCTTCTAGAATTCAGTGGTAATTGTAGTTATTCAAATTACCGTTCTCCATATGGTCTTGGTAAGTATTGTTCCTTCACGATTTACGTGATAATGCCCCAAATTTCTTGCTGATTATCCTTGAAAAGAGATTTTATTACATCGGGGCGAATTTTCTGAAAACAATTCTTGGAAAAAACGCTCCTCTTACTTTCTCGTATACATACGTATATACGGGAGTAATATGCGTTGAATAGAGAAAGTTACGCAATGCTGAGGATAATCGATTTCGAAATTTCAACAGAAATACGCGTATTGGAGTGCCCCGATACCGAAAATGTGTTTTTCTCTGTCTGTCTGACTGTTCGTCCAACTGTGTGTTTGTTTGTCCATCTGTCTATCGGTCCGTCAGTGTTTGTCGAAAGTTTTTGGAAAACATATAAAATTGCTGTGAAAAAGTGCTTCAAATTTTTAATTTACCGTAATACTTAATCGCCATTTTCTTAAAAATGGGACCAAAGAGTATAGCCGAATAAGGCGGAAAAAAGTGCCGCCAAACCAAATCGATAATCGCGAAGATAGCGCATATGAAAGAGAATAAAAAATTATGTAGATTCACAAAAAATTAGTCTCCTAGGGCAATCTATTGCAAAGATACGAGAAACGTGTTTTGCAATTTTTACTTTTTCTCAGTATCTATTGCATGTATCAGGCTGCAAAAAATTGGAGAGTCGGAGAAAAATTGTTTAATTTTAAGGTATTTTTGTCAACGAAGTTTGACGACAAATTCATATAGAAAAAAATGAAAATGATTTTCGACGTGATATTGGAGTAGTCTCAAGTTACCCCTGTAAAATAGGTCTTATAACATTCTACAACATATATTTTTTCAGGATTTTAAACAACGCGGACAGTTGTGAAAACACATTAAAACCAAAATGTTGTTTTATGTGGAAAGTATTTATATTATCGAAATCAAATCACCAAATCCCTTGTGTATTTACATTTATCTATTGTTTCTAGTATAAATGAACATACTCGATTTTTGATGTATTAATGATTTATGTTTATAATATGACTCAGATTACTTTAGACAAATATTACAAACTACAATTCGACAGTCCTAGACAATTAATCATTGTCACTTTCTTCAATTACTTAGATCACATTTGTTTATAAACAGTCTACTCAAAATTTCTGTTTTTTCCACTTTTATATTGTACTTGGACGGTCGCACATGTCAGGTTTAGACGCATATTATAAACTTTATTTCATTTAACGTTCGGAGTCTTCGAGATTTGAAGGCAGGAAAGCTGAATTTTTGCAGTACCTGCGGCGCTCGGGACGGGCGATGGTGTGCCGGGACGTTTGCTCTATTGTGACTGAGAGACGCAGGGCAGGGGGGGGGGGCGCTGTGCCTCAACAGAATTGACGTACGCCACGCCGACAGGTGTTGCTACCCACCCAGCCCGGGATTCCGAGAACTCCCAACGTCAGCGAAATTCGCACAAAGTCGTGAACTTGGAACGGTCATAGGTGACACCGCGACTGGGCACAACACGTCGCGTGATTTCGGGGGGGGGAGGGCTACCACCGAAAACCTAGCGGGGGAGAGTCACGTGATCTCTATACCCGTGGGAGGCGAGTGCTGCTCCCTGGAACCTTCTTCTAACTTTGGCAACGTACGAGTACGGACGGGCTTCTAACTTTGGCAGCGGACAAGTAGACACGCGTTTCTGGCTTTGGCCATGGACGAAGCGCGGACGTTTCTTTTCAATGATGTAAACGGGTGCGTGATATCGAAGTTTGCGCTTTTCCGATGAAGTTAACGGGCGCATAAAACTGATCGTGGAGGAACGCGCTGCCGCCGAAAACGCTGCCGCATGGCGCGGGACGACGCATCGAGTCGCTAGACTGCCAGCTCGCTTCATGCCTCATGCCTCGCCTCACCCCTAAATGCAATCCTACTTACAAATTGACTTTAAAGTAAATATTAACGATGTCAAAAAATTGTGTATTTTTATATACAACAAAAAGCCTTTTATGTCATCTGTTAGAGGACGTTTAACACTAACTGTAGCTTAAACAATTCGGGAATTTTTGGGAAATACTTATTTTTGTTATTTCTAATATAGCACATTTATCACTCTGTATTCCACGAAAAGTATCACATTTTTCCAAAACAATATTCACGAATTTAATAAAAGATCTTATTTTATTCAAAAGAAAGAGCTCTATCTTCAATTTGGTAATTGTAGGAAGACGTCGAAAATATTTTAAAATTTCGCAGTTTTAAAAGGTAGAGAGTGAACAATGAAGAATGGACCTACACACTTTTTATAATTGTATTTTTCATTATTCTAAAAAAAATACAGTAAAATGGGGCCATTTTTGCGAAAATTTTGAAAACGATCTATGGATTTCATGTAAAATACCCCCAAAAATTAAAGAATATTTGTATAAATCGAATAGCTTCAGGGCGAACAAGATCGACCGGAAACAACTATTTTAATAAATAATCCCATGAATTGTTTATGCGCGATTGCTCTTCGGAGACGGGCGGACGTTAAAAAAAGCTCGTTTTCGTTATCAAGAACTCACCATTTCTTAAAGCTGACTATATAACGAGTTAGAGAGAATAATTTAGTACACGTTGGAACAGGATTTATCCTTATTTTCTGTATCAGGCCCGCGCAATACGTGTTCTTCAGTCCAAAAAATCGGAGTTCTTTGCCGCAGCTTTACATAACTTTCTCTGTACTACGTATATTACTCGTACTAGTACTACACATATTACTAGTCATAGTACTTATTTATTTATTTATTTATTATACAGTCAAAAACTGTATGTGACGTATGGGGGAGAAAAACATCTGCGCACGCTTTCTTCAGTTTCAGAATCCCTTCCCAACAATTTAACTATTAATAGTTGAAAGATGAATAATAATAATAATAATAATAATAATAATAATAATAATAATAATAATAACAAATTTAAAAAAGCGAGAGATTAACGTACAGTATATTTATATTACTAGTCACAGTACTTCGTATACAAGAAAGTAAATATCCTTTGCCGAACCTATGGTCTCATGAATGAATAAGGGAATATGAAGCAGGAAACGCATTGGTAGCCACAGCCCACGTGCACGGAAGCGCGGCCCCGACGACCGTGCGAACGAACATTATTTCAAAGATGCCCGTTGGCAGCTGTACTGCCTGAAGAATCACGGTGGGTGTCTTCAAGGCAACAGAAAAACTTTATTTCGACTTCGTTTGTGTAAAGAGTCAAGAAGTAAATCAATTTTGAAAGGAATGTAACTCGTAAAGCGCACGACACCCTGAAGAGGTGTGCGGTGTCCGTCAGCAAATGAGACCGAACGACGACCACGTGCGTTTGTTTACATGCTGAGTAAAGGAAGAGCGAACAAAGAGTAGTTATTTATTCACCACTTACGTTTTCGAATCCACTTCTCTTCGACTGCTGCCGCCGTTTCCGCTTCCGGAAGTCCCTCCAGTGGCACTTTGGATGTTCATTGCAGAACGGGGATTCCCCTGCGGCTGTCGGTGTCTCAGATCTTCCTCTCTGCGTAGAACCGAGTTGCCTCTTCTGAGACGCTGTATTTTCCTTAAGGCGATGAACAGACTGGCGACGTTGCAGATCATCAGACTTAGGACAGGGCCGTAATAGAAGAGAGCGGTTCCGTATTTGTAAGAAAATAATATAGTTGTTATAACATCACCTTTATCATTCAGACCTATAATATTACAGAAAACAAAACGCATGTAATGTAGTTTTCGCAAATATGAATATCAAAAGTGTGAATCAAAATTATACCGTAGTTTGGAATGTATATTTTAGCCATGGAAAGAGGATTTAGCTGTTTTGCAGTTTGTGATACGATTCGTTCACGCGCGCGGACCCCGAAAACAAATGGACAGAACAAATTTCCCGAGAAACCCCGAGAAATGAAGGGTTCTTTGTGTAGAGCATTATAAGTGAAAGTGTGAAGAGGTGACTATATTTAAGCGTATGATGGAGAATTTAATGTTTTTTTGTAGATTTGTGGAATTAAGCTAATTTTAAGACTTAAGTGCAAGTCTAATGTTTTTTTTGAAATCTCTAATTTTTAGAAAATTGTTTAAGTCTAATTCTTTGGTCGCTTTGGCGAAATTGTAAAAAAATTATTTCTTTAGAAAATATCATTTCCAATGTTTTTAATAATACAGTAATATTGGTGTAATTAATGCTTGAAAATAATACAAATTTTATAACAGTGAGCATGACCATTTGAGAAATGCATTGAAAATTAGAAACTAAGTTTTACTTTCTTGACCTTACGTTCTACGTTAGAGAAAATATTGTAATCGTGCGCCGGAAAACGCCGAAAAGTAGCCAGCAATTTTTTTTTTTTTTTTTTTTTTTTTTTTTTTTTTTTTTGCAACGAGACGAGCTCTGGTCCTCCGAGTTAACTTGCCTTGTCTTGGCGCTTAGGAAACGGTCTGAGTTTCGAACTCGAGCTGGAGATTTTGAGATATTAACATTTTGCAGTTTTCGGAAATACAATGAGTTCACCGAAATTGAGACTAGCACCACATATTTAACCATCCATTGACAAATATTTCAGAAAAACTTGGAAGAATTTTCTCAAAAAAATAGAAATTGCTCACTTTTCAGGTACGGATTACCCAAAATCTACAGTTTTTCCTTCAAAAAATTGCCCCTCACCTTTTTAAAAAGATCTTATTTTCTGGTAGAAGTTTTGTTTAACGCAGAAATTGCCATCTTAAATTTTGTAGTTTTAAAATAACATTTTGCAATTTTCGACAATACGGAATATTCCCCTAAAGTAGGACTATCACCATTTTTTTACCCACATTACACCCTTTAAAAGTATATTTAGAGCGGTTTAGAGTTAACAATCTTTAAAAAATTAAAAATAGTTTTTTTTAGTTTTAAAAATAGTTTTTTATAGTTTTTTAGAGTTGTAGGAAGGCTTCGAAAAAATTAACTACAAAAATTAAAAATTAGTTATTTCGACGAAAATCAGGCCTGTATCATTTCTTTTCGCTATCTCAGGACTAAGTATAATTAAAAGGGAGATCAATTTTTGAGAAAATTTTGGAAATGTTGCGGCTTTATGTAAAGAACCCTAAAAAATCAGAGTATTCGTTTCAAATTCCGAGGGCCTCGGGTTCATTTAAATGGACCAGGGAATATCAACTTTTGAGACAATCTAATGAACAGTTTAGGCTCAAGCGTTGTCCACAGATGGACGGACGAGATGAAGGACAGACATACGTTTCGCAGTCGATTTTTCAGTAACGAGGACTCAGAACATAGATTTAGACTACACAACATGCTTAATATAAAGCGGAACAATATTTATATACTTTTTTGTTTTCAGAACTTGGTAATAAGAGTTTTTCTGCCATACATTTGCCGTTTCCTGGCGCACGATTATAATTATTTTTCTTCTTACGAAGCAAAGGCGAGCTAGTGAAAAAAAGTGTGTTAAATTATGTGCTTATGCATGTGTCCATATTCTGTACTACATTAATTGTTTAGATTGACGTTTCGCTTGAAGTTTGTTTATTACATAGACTAATGAAGAGTTGATCGTACCGTGATCCCCCTGTGATCTATGTATACTTGGGTTTTTTTAAAGTGGCGGCTGACAGTAGTATCTCCAAAATGGAAATTGGAACGACTTTTTGAGTCATTCTCAATCCTACCACTAGAGTCGTTCGATCTGGACCAATGCTTGAACGCGATCTTGCGGCAGGAGCAAGAAAGACGCAAAAAGTCGTGTCGAATTCCATCTTAGAGATTCTACCCTCAGCTGCCCCATTAGGAACACGCAAGTATAGTTTGAAGAGAATAGTGTATGTGGATTGGTATTTCACAATGTTATATCGCATTCACTGATTACCTGTAAAAAGACTGAGTGGTTCGTCGAAACATACTCTGGCTTCGGCAAGCGATGGCTTCAATCCTGTGTTCCCTTTCACCCACAGTTCGTCCCCAGAAGTAAACAGGAGCGAACATGTTATCGTCAACAGAGCGGGCAGTCCCCACGCCAAGACTGAATATACTAAGAACCTCTTCTTATCAGTACTACTTCGAGTTGCTGCTTGTAATCTAAATGAAAGAGACACAGGAGTGAAATTAGATTGAGAAATACGTAAATGCGTCCTACACGACGTTTTTACTTGTCCGCATTATTACGTACTTATGTAGCCAAGAGTTTTTACATCGTAAAGCAAGGAAGTCGATCTTTTAATGAGGAGACAGAAGAGTACCCCTTTTTTTCATTCAAAGAATCTTTTATTTTATTTGTTAACATCATAATGGATCTCAAGATTTCCTCCTCTACTTTAAAAAATATAAATCATTGTTAAGAAAAGATATACGGTGAACTAATAACATGAAACACAATCAGGATACTTTAAACTCAAATAACAAAACAAAAACTATGTGGAATATAATAAAAAATACGATCAAATGAACTAAAAACCCTATAGAGAACGCTGTTTTAGAATATATCGATAGAAATGTGAACGATCTGGCAACACTGGCTAGCCTTTTAAGCAATACTTATCGAGATTTGCCGACGATAACATTAAGAGTCTTCAGCCACAAAATTCAGTATCAGATTTCCTCAAAAAGTATAATAACGATGTTCTTTTCCGATAATTATTCACATGAAATCCTCAAATTAATTGGTAAACTAAAAAATAAATATTCGGCGGATTAAATTACTTTTTTGATTGTTTGTTAACAACCTGCTCGCCTGCCATTACCCGTTAACTCATATATTTAATGCATCATTATGCACCACAACTTTTCCAGATATTTTCAAAACAGCTATGATTAAGCACATATAATGTGAATTCACTTCTCCCCAGAGCACGTCACACACAGTATTGAACTGTTTCCAACGTAAAGTAAATAAATAAATAAATGAATGAGTTCAACCCCCGAGGACTGTAGGCTGGGGAGTGGTATTTATTTATTTATTTATTTATTTATTTATTTATTTACGTCAAAAAACAGTTAAAAACTGCGTATGACGGGCAGTGGTATCCGGTCAAGACAAGAAAAGAGTCTTTTGCCGTGTGATGTACAACATTTTATTCAAGACTCTTTTAAGTACTTAGTAATAGTAATCCAATAATTAAATAATATCACTGACATGAAAAGTAGTATGATTATCACTCGATCATATTTGTTCTGTTAGCATGGCCATATAAATATTGATCGTTATTGTGTTTTCTTTAATAGCGACGAGATGTCAGGTTATATCGATGTGGAAATGGAATTAATTCGAACTCCACTCGATATTTTATAAAAAGCAAGAGTCAAAACTTTTGACATGTTTCCATTAAAATCAAAAGAAAGAATACTGGGAATATTGTAATGGCGATATAGGTAAGAAGTATCTTAAGAGAACGCACTTCTCCCATTATTTTACGCGAAGAGTGGAAAGTACTGTCATTTACTGGCTTTTTAATAGATTGTTATATTACAATTAACATAAATAGTTCCAAAGAAAATATGAATTGATAAGTACATATTTTGAATGTATTGAAAGGTAATTCAAAATATTTTGACGCAGAACCTTTACTAGGAGGCTTACTGATTGTAGTTTCTTTCGATGAAGACGCAACTTGTGCTACAAGTAAAAACTCTGTATAAGTTGATAAACGAAATCTATAACCGGTTAACAAACAGTCACGAAATTTTAGTATAATGCACGTCTCCTTAGTTCCTCCTGACCAGCAATTACAAGGTGCAAAAATGGTGACTGTGGAGTCAGGAAATGTTTGTAACTAGTCCTCTAAATTAGTCTTTAAGAACCAGGTCGGGTGGTTAACTGCAAATCGAAGCCGATTTGTAGTATTCCGGCCGAGTTTTGAAGTCTAATAGAGATCGTGGAAGTTTCCGTAATCTTTTCAGAAATATAGGATATTGTTCAAAAATTATTTTCTCAAAAATAGCTCAAGATTTTGTTCATTTTTTGCTCTGATGCAGCAAAAGACCTTTCAGAAAACGACGTAATCGCTCAACTCCACTTATTTTCGAAAGTCCCGAAAACAAGGCTTCGTAAATATGCAATTTTCATAAAACTTTTATCTTATAGAACTGTTCTAAAATACCATAGGCTATGATTTCCAATTTTTTTTATATTTATAGGAAAAAACATTTGCGTTTTCTTTGGCTCATCGAACATCGAAAAATATGTTGCCCTCCTTTGGAAGTAGATCAAAAACGTCTTACCTGAACCCCAATGCCATGTTGATGCAGAGCGCCGTAAGCCAAAACCAAGCAGCCGTCAAAAGAAAATACATCATTAGAGCTGTGGAATCGTAATAAAAAGCATTACTAAAACATGCAATAGTAAAGCACTAGTTCAACCCTGAAAGTAGTGGAAATAAAATTAATTTTATGGTATATGTATCCAGAGACATCAAATAATTCAAAACAAAATAATGAGACTACAAAAGCACAAGCTTTCTTTCTAACGGCTACATTATATTTAAAAATGCCATTTCTATCCTAATTCTTCTGACATCATTTGACTAAAGAGAATGGTGGAGGTTTGATAGCAAACATATATCTTTTTTTACAAGAATTTCTATAAAACTGGGTTTCTATCATTTAAGGACGTATACTGTGCTTTACTCTTTCGCAAATGTAATGAAAGTATGTCTCGAGTAGGAATATGAACTCAAGGGCTTAGACTTTGCAATGCTTCCCTCAGCTCCATGCGGTGCTGTCCATATGTGCTCCCATTTCTAAATGTTGGCTTAAGGATATTGCTATTCAAAAGCTAAGAAAATTGTATTGTAAAAGTCTGTTTATATTTTTCGATAATATATACTTAAAAATAATTGTGTATATAAGATGCATCTTGCAATTGAGTGGTGATATCTCTAAATGGAAGATTCGTTATGTGAAACCTGTAAATTGAAGAAACACCTGTTGGAAATTTGATTTCTTTTTGATGGAGAATATTGTGATATAAACGTTGTGAGGAAACATTGGTATCATTTTCAAATAGTCTAAAATTGTAGTAATTTTGTATCTTTATAATTATACAATTTAAAATGTAGATTAACGTAGATCCAATTGTATATCTGACAATTAACAGTCGCTGTAGGTGAACTACCAGTCCCCAGAGAAAACGGTAGTAGAGGAGGCAGAAAAGAGTTTAATGTACAATAGCAGGGAAAGGCAATGAATGAGGAAGGGAGGGAATGATCACACAACAGTATTCAATTTGTCAGGTCTCAATAATGAAAATACTCATTAACCGTTTGAATAGTATCCAGAATAGTGGTAAAAGTATCGCATTTGACATTAGAGTGTTAAATATTTGACATTAGAATGTTAGAATGTTAAATTTCAAAATTCAAAATTTAAGTAGTATATGACTTAGTGTAGGGATCACAGAATTTTGAAAATATGCACACAATTCATTTTTCCCCATAGCACGTCATACGCAGTTTTTAACTGTTTTTTGACGTTAAATAAATAAATAAATAAATAAATAAATAAATAAATAAATAAATAAATAAATAAATAAATAAATAAATAAATAAATAAATAAATAAATAAATAAATAAATAAATAAATAAATAAATAAATAAATAAATAAATAAATAAATAGATAAATAAATAAATAAATAAATAAATAAATAAATAAATAAATAAATAAATAAATAAATAAATAAATAAATAAATAAATAAATATTTGTAAACTTCGTATTGAGTCAAAATTGAGATAGGAAAAAATATTCAGAAGTTTGTGAATACTCTTTTAATAATGGCAACTTTATGAAAGTCATCGTCACGCAGTTTTAATATAATGTGACCTGTCAAATAATTCTGTCGCTAAGCATTTTCCTTAATATTACTTTTATGTTAGTTATTCGTTTAGTTAACTAAAGATGCTCATCAATACTATAAAAAAACATTGATTATCTCTATATCAGTATTATTGTTGCAATTAAAACTCCACCGCGCAATACAAAGTCCAACAACTGGCAATCAGAATTCAGAAAAGAATCAAAATCCATCAACCCAATTTCATTGTGTAATTTTTGAAAAATCAACAACAAAAGAACACACTTAAATGAAATTTAGGTCATATTAAATCGTACAATTAGGACTATCCATTGGAAAAATTTGAAGAAAGGATTTGGAACCATTTTCGAGGAAATGGCGTTTGAGAGTTTCTGAGAATGCGGAATTTAGAACTCACTTTCAAGAAAACTGTTGAGTTACCGATAAATATTTTTGACATTTTTAAAGCATATGTACTCATAAATCTAATGAAGTGAGGAAATCGCCCATAGTGTAAATAGTTCCTCAATGAGAGACAAGTGAAATAAATTACAATTTTTTAAAATTTGAAAAAGTAAAAGAATAGAACAATACAGTGTTTGTCATTGGATAGGGTGCTTTTAGTACTATCAATGCAAGAAATGTAAAGAAAAGATGTGGAGCCTTTAATGACACAATCTTGTTCATGCATTTTCTTAAAAATGGCAAATATTGCATGCACTATTGCACGAAAACGACTGAAGTTTTAAAAAAACTTTTCATGAACTTATTGAAAGATGTATTGATGGAAAACGAATTTCATTTGTCGTAAAAATCTCTAACTTCAATTTTATAGTTGTATGAAGATGCCGGAAAACTTCAAACTTTTGCAATTTTCGTAAATTCAGATTTATCAGTAGAAATCTTACACATGCCACTTTTATAAGTGTATTTTACTCTGTTCTTACAAGAAATTTAAACAAAAATTCGGAGTTTTTGAGAAAATTTTGAAAATGTCGGGGGGGGGGGGCTTCTTGTAAAGTACCCCCAAAGTAAAAAAAATTCAAAATTTACAAGCTCCCACTAGAGCCAGATCAACAGAGGTTCCATTAATTTGGGAAAGATCGTACGTGTGGTTTCGGCGCTAGGTCTGTTCACATACGAGAGACGGACGGACGGATGGACGGACGTATAGAAAAAAACATTTTTTCGATATCAGGGGACCCCAAAACTTGTATTTCTGTTAAAATCTCGAAATGGATTTTCCGCAGCATTATACAACACTCTATATGCTACAAATTTATAAAAGTATTACTCTATATTACCGGGAACGAAAGGAAGCTGTGATTACCGCCATCTGTTATGGCTGTGTGTTTCGCCATTATGTCCAACGACCAACAATGACCTTCTATTCGTTTTCACATTTAACAAAATTAAAGGACACGATTTAAAATAAAATAACATAAATATAATATAAATACAGAACATAATAATAACAAAATGAAATAATATGCAAATTCTAACTTGTCTACCATTTATCTGCGTAAATTGGGAGCAGCCGTCTCAAGAGTAGCAATCTTTATTTCATATTTATTTCAAATAGGTTAAAATTAATTTCTAAAAGATAAATTTGTAAACATATAGCAAAAGCTCCTATGTAAGAAACGAACAAAGAAATATAAAAATTATAAACACAGTCTAACCTCTAAAATTCCGATCACAAAGCACAGAATGTTCAGAGCGAGCGAGGAAGTTTGTCGCATAATTACTAAAAAAAAAAATACTCATATTTTCGAAAAATTCAACATGACCTTATTTCAAGATCTGTTTTGATAAACGCATTTGATTAAGAAGTAAATGAATCTTCACACTTGCAGTTGCAGGTAGGAGTCGATTTTTTTTTCTGTTTTCAAAAAAGTTAGAGTTTCCAACCAACTATCCAATAAAATATAATCAAAACCGTTGACGCAATTTTTTTGAAAGTTATGAAAATGTCCCACAGGCTTCATGTAAAGTGCGGCCCGAATTTAAAATATAGGTTTCAAATTCAAGGGGCCGCGACATCAGTTAAGATCAATTGAGGAAAATGTTTGAAATTGAGGTGTTGCCGTCAATCGATTTTTCAGTGTCAAGGATCCAAAAAAGTAGGACTCTGGCTACACCACGTATTAGAAGGTTTTTACTTTCTCGTATACATACGTACATACGGGAGAATATTTCAATGCCGTAGTGTTTTATAATTACTATTATTAATTTCTCGATCTATTTGCATTTGATTGCCAACGCTATCAGCAACGTACTACTTACTACCTTAATTATTTTACTTTTCTCTTATTTAAAATTAAAAAAAACGCTCCAGATTTTTTCTTCAAACTTTTCCAACAGATTAGTCTAATTGCACTGTTTTAAATTACAAGGTTTATTTGGGGATATCCTTTTGTTTTATTAAAAATTACACAAATCTATTTTTAGCTGTATTTGTAAACACTATTGCATTTGTAAGTTAAAGCGCCTCAAATGACTTTAAATGAAGTTTTTTGAAAACTCAAAATGTTTTGTGCAAAAAAGGCAAATTTTGCAATTACAGAAACGCAGATCCGCCATTTTCTTAAAACCGGCTCTAAATTTTTCAATGAAAATTGCCATATATGACGAGTTTTTATTCTTCTTTCAGACTATTCAAGCAACATTCCTTTTATATTATTAGAAAATCGAATAATTGGGAAAATTTCAAAAAAATTATTTTGGGCGGCGGTAGATGGCAACTGCCAAGAGGATGTTGGAAGACCGTTAAGTCAGTCCACACCAAGGAAATTAGAAACTTTTTCTACGAGAAAGTCTGCGCCATTCTGTTGCACGACTAGTTTAAACGTGCTATGAAATACTCTGTAGCATTATCTCTAAAATTTTCGTTTAAATTACTTACCGAAATGTTTGCAAGCGTTTCTGTGTTCTGTTGTTGGTAGTCTCGTGGCTATAAAATCAAACGCATATCTAACTTGCACATAATACACAATCTGCCCCACATTGAATCCAAAAAGGCAGAGAGCATGGCTCGCCAGGCACCATCCGTGCACCTTCCGTCGCATGCTACCATCGCACGCAATACTCACTAACACCACGGCCAGCAGCAAAGTTGACACAAAACACAGTGGCCGCAGCATCCTATAAATCCCTCTCGCAACATGTGGGAATTCGCAGTAGAATACCCCGCCCTGTAAAGTGCTGTGGTTGCGGTGGTAGGCCGAGCAATAAACCCGCGAGCTGAAAAAATATTCGCGGCGTTTGTAGCGCTCCGAAATACCGGTGAAGTCTTGAGGGTCTGCGGGACCCATGTGTGGACAGTTTCTAAGAAGCATTGATGGGAACTCTGGATCGCCGTTCCTTGCCAAGGAGGTATTGAAGGGCGTCCGATCACTTTGGTTATTTTCTTTACACATCCAATTCCCTTCCTTGTTCACCATTTCTTGCCCAAAATCGCAACACATTTTGACGCATTCATTTTTCGTGCAATCTAATCGCAAACGCATTGCGAAAGGCCCCAAAGGGGGCAACGCCGCATCAACACAGTACTTAGCTTTCCTCAGTTTCCCTCCAGGGTTAGGTCTTATTACGTAGAATTCATCGCGACCGAAGAAGACGACCTGTGTGCTCAAGACGCTCTCTCCGCCGCACGTTTGGTTGGTCCCCTCACATGATACGTTTACAGGTACAATAATTCCACTGAAAGGCTTGTGAACCACTGACTTGATTCTGTGCAGTGGGAGTCCGGGCGGCAGCCAGCGGCGCACCCAGTCCTCGTTTAGCGGAGGAATAAATACCTTCATTTGTAAGTACCCCAAGTTGAATCTCTTGTGGTCATTGGGAGGCCAATCAGTCTTCACACAAGATCTACCGTTACCCGAAAGCATTTCGTACTCATCGCAGCACTTAACAACGTTTATCCTTACGTCTCCTGGATTGTCACACCTGGAGCCCGCCAGGAGCGCCACAAACAGCGTGGAAAGCGCATACGAGCGCATGGCGGCCGACGGAAGAGGAGATGAAGGGAACTTCCTCGCGCGACTGCTCTGTTGCTCACAAACACCTCTGAGCCGCAAATGTTCTTAGCGTAGGTGGAGGAAAAATTATACGTTAGTAAGAAAGTGCTTAATAGTGTAACTGCTGTGAAGATGTCGGGTAAGGGCCGGGGCTGAGAGCAGACGAGCGACGTGGCCGAGGAAGGCGTCCGCCACGGAGACTGACGGGCGGTTTAGTCCTGGTTAGCGAGTCCCTTCCTGCGCCTGTGCCTAGTAGTGTAACTGCTGTGAAGATGTCAGACGAGGGCCAGGGCTGAGAGCAGACGAGCGACGTGGCTGAGGAAGGCGTCCGCCACGGAGACTGACGGGCGCTTGCGTCCTGGATAGCGAGTCCCTTCCTGCGCCTGTGCCTAGTAGTGTAACTGCTGTGAAGATGTCGGTCGAGGGCTAGGGCTGAGAGTAGACGAGCGACGTGGCTGAGGAAGGCGTCCTCTCTGGAAACTGACAGGCGATCCCATGTGTGACTTATCCTGAGGCGGAGGGAGGCACCTCATCCTTCCTGCTGGACGTCCGCTCTTCAACGATAATATCGAGTTTTAAGTGGGGACGACACGGTTAGAATAGTATAGACCGTCTGCTGACACCCGAATGGTTTTGTTTTAAAAAATAAACACTCGTTAACATAATTGTTTATTTTTGGGAACGATGGTTTTATTCTTATTTTAATAAACGGATTTGTGGACGTAATGTAGTGTTGCTCTGCCATAACCGCCGCTGAGTGAGCCTTATCTATTGTTGAAATTCGGCAGACGCTACACGGCTGACACTGGAGTCTGATATAGTAAATCGCGCGCCTTACTGCATTGTAACTTCTTTCGTGACGTTACTTCACAGGGCAGGTCTTACAGCGCCTTTCCTGTTTCTTAAAAGTTAAGTGCACCCACCTTCTCAGAAGTGAGAATCAATAAACAAGGTGAAGCAATTATTTCTCTTAAATGACTTATGCCTGGTCTTTAAAATGAACCATAGCAGAAAAATAGACAACATTGTGAATGAAATACATGCTTACGCTTTAATCAAATTTCTTTTTATATTCATTTTTATTTATTTTATTTTGAAAACATTATTGTCCTTTTTGAAATGTCTTGTCCATATACGTGAATTTACTTAAAATAGCCGAGATTGAATATTGAGAGGTGAGCGATAAAAACAGATTTTAATTACAGTAATATGAACGTTTAGTGTTTAGTAGATGTATATTGTGTTGTACCTTACCTAGTGAAGAAGTAATATATGTAGTCACAAACTTGTCACAAAACAAGATAGTAAATCTTACCATTGTGTGTGGCGTGGGATCGAAAACCTGCCGATGGAGGCAGAGATCTAATTTTTACTAAGGCTATCGAGAAACTGAAAAACGGAAACATTTGCTCCATTTCTATAGTAGTTCTCTCCACAATTTATCGGTATATAGCAACTATTAAGGGGGAACAGAACGGGTACATGGTAAAAAAAATGAATTTTTTGTTTTTATTTATTTTAAATTCTTCCACGTTTTCTGCGCAATTTGATATTTCATTTACTTCAATATCTTGTCTAGAAGTATTTTATTTTAATTTTTTTTCGAGTTCCGACGGCGAGATTCCTTGTCCTTTTAAATCAATATGGCGTCTGTGTTAGCTGTAAAAGTTTGACATTCAAGTAGATTATTTTTCGAACAATATTACTTTTAAATTTGCCGCCAGTGACACTTGTGGGTTCATTAGTTGGCGAACCTGCACTAGCTAGGCGTCTTGAGAACGTTCTACGTATTCATTTGTTTGTTTTGTTTGTTGTGCGAAGTATATGTGAGTCTACGCGTGCGTTTGTTGTGAGGTGTTTTTGCGTGTTTGTTTTGGCGGTAATCGGCTTTAACAATGCCTCGATTTAGGAATAAAGTGTTTAAAAAACGTGTGCCTTGGCAAAAGAGGAAGGTGTTGTGAAAAGTGTTGTGGAAGAATGTGTTTCAACGCCGCCTCCCTCTAACCTCAACAGTGCTGGAACGCCAAATTCTTCTCAGAGAAAATTACTGAATGTCAACAGCAATTACGACGAAGTAGTGAAGGGCAGTGAACTGTATGAAATCATGGATATTTCAATACTTGCAACAATTTTGAAAGAACATGTATTGTGTAAACAGTGTGCCTCAAGTGGGTTGGATTTAAATGTACATAGACATGTGAGACTTGCTGCGGATATGGAATTAGTTTGTAAAGATTGTAAACATACAGGAAATTTTAGTACTTCAAATAGTGTAAAAATTGAAAAAATTGACATTTTTAAGGTTTATGGCCTCAGGTCCATTGGAAAAGGGGAAGATGGGGTGATATGTTGTGTGGTCTAATGAATTTGCCTGCACCTCCATGTCTCGAATCGACACCTCTAGATTAAGGAAGGCTGAAAACAAACTTTTAAGACTCACGAAACATGCCAAAGAATATAAAAGGGGCATCAAGAGGAAATTGCTTATAGAAAATGAAGTTGATGCTAATGAACCTAGCTATGGTGCTGGCTTGTTTTGATGTCTCAACTTTAAAGCTGAATTCCCGTAAGTTTACTTTTTCAGTACATAAGGAACATTTTCTCAGGTTTGAGTAATGTTATTGTAATAAAACTTTTAGGATATGTTGATACAAGTATATTACACATGCTGATGCTGTTATGGATAGGTTATGCACAATATAAAAAGTTTTATTAGCTATTGAAAACTGAAAAATGCTTCAAAAACTTGTTATTAAATAAAAAATGTATATCTTTAAAAAATTAATTACTTTTATCTTTAAAATAGCATCAAGCTAACAAGGAAAGTTCTATTTATAACCTCTAAAAATTTCATAATTGTAGGTGCAAAACTTAAAAAAAAAGCTTAAATATAGCTTAATTTATTATTGGCAGCATCGGGCGTTCCGTTCCCCCCAGTAGACCTACTTCAAAAGCCATAGATCGGCAAGTGGGGGACTATATTATGTACAGGCATCAGTCATTGGACTCCAGCCACTCTCCTTACGGTATAATTCCGTTTCCTCTCTTTACCTAAGAACTGAACAAGCCATTTTGCGGACCTCGTAGCTGAAAATTTGCTGTTTCTTTTTCTTTCTTTTTTGATTTTGTAGGCGTGTTGAATAGGCCGCTAATTTCCTAGTTTTTAAACTTTAATACGTGTTAGTTGAAAGTTAATGATGGTAAGAAAATTCAAAGACCCTTCTATATGCAGATTAAATTGGTTCAAAATATGTAAATTCCAATAATTTTTGTCAGCGGTCTTTCGGTGCTCTTGTATTGGGGAGAGCAGATAGGATGGCTTTCGTACGCTGTTTGTTTTTATAGGAAAGCGAGGTAACGACACCTCAAGGCCTTCGGCGTCTCGGCGACAAAATTTTGCTTTTGCGGGTTTCATCGACATATCTTTCGTTCATTGCAGTTGATGATGCAGACTTCTTGAATTTGAAACCGTTGTTAATTTTTGGAGGATACTTTACATGAAGCGTCAAGAGAATATTCAAATCTTTCTCAAAAATACCTCCAATTTTTTTGTGAAACTTTGTCTTCAGTTAACGTAAAGAATACTTAAAATTGTGTAGATATTTTCGTTGAAATATTTAAATTTTCGAAAATTTCAAAAGTTCAATTTTTTTCTTCTTCGTAGAACTATATTATTGAAGAAATTTCATATGAATAAATTTATGTTCCTTAAAATTTGATAATATGCTACATTTTTTCAAACAATTATAACTAAGGTGTAATTCTGTATTAAATAATTGCAATTTAGGTAGAAGGGAGTGTTCAAACATTTTTTCCAATTTTTTAAAAGTATTTTTAAGGATGTACGTCATTTTTATATTTGCCTAGAGTTTTTCGAAAATTACATACCTGTCTTTTTTTTATATATCACATCGTTAATATGTACTATTGAATAGGCATTTTTGAACTTTATTGAATTTCTGAGTACAAGGGTTTCATATGATTTGTGATGAATATTCTCAAAAAATCAAAGGTTATCAGTTAAATTGAGCTCAAAATGGCCCATCAAATACCATAATGATACCAGACAACATCTTTTGCTTGCATTTACATCAAATACCTTTGTATGTTCTTAGATACAAAGCTTTCATGGAATTTACACATCAAAAATATTATTCGTAAAACTTACATTAAAACATATTAACTTCACTCTTTTATTAACTATAAATCTCGTCTACATATACATAGTAACAAACTAATATATATTGCAATCATTTGTCTCACGTTAATGTCTGTCCCATCTGGCCCAACGCAGGCAAATATCACATTATTACTATTCAGATATTCCAGAATAATTTCATGCGAATAATTCATGCTCCTTGGTATATTCCTAACACACAATAAACGAGGAATTGATGTGATTTTCTTTCTCATAAATTATCACAGCCAGACATTCTTCAATTCCTTAGACGATTTGCAACAAACACACCCATTTAATTTAGGTCATTTATACATATTTCCTGGACGACTACCTTCCAGATTTCCGAAATATAAATTCCATCCCCCCATAAACTACATTAAATTTATTACCTGCCTCCCCTATTCAAAAAAATTAAATATCTGTTTACAATTTTCAGTCCAACAGAATTTATATTTTTAACGTAATATTATCAATAATCCCTACGTCATGTTCACTGTGAGATCTAAATCGTCCATGATCTCAATTTTTTGTGTCAAAATCCCTGAAAGACATTCTTGTCGAACAGGCAGAAATAAATTTAAAAACTCGCTCAAACGACATTTTCTCTAATACGGCACCATTTTCTTCAAAGGAAGTTTGCAAATAGGACAATGTTTTATTCTTTTATAATATTCTTAAAGAATCTTTTAAATCTCTAATTATGGGACCCAAAAATTGATAAAATGTAAAAGATTTCGTTTTGACATCGGTGGTACCAGCTGGGATGAGGGTGGGGGAATACTAGAAGAGCTCGCCTCATCTGAAGAGATTTGAAAACTAACTAGCCCTTGTGTAGCACCACTAGTCTTGGAGTTTATATGGAATCTCTTAAATGAACGAGATTGTATCAAGGATAATTTGTATAGTTTATTTTGAAATATCCTTCGTAAAACCAAAGAAATTAATTATTTGTTTTTTCCTCTTGGTTCTGCGTATGTTAATTAACAAAAAAAATAAGTGTAACTATTACGTCTTTTCTCCCTGACACCCAAGCTTCCCATACGGGATGTGATCCACACGTCTCCAACAAGAGTGAGAAGATCTACTAGACCACAGAAATTAGAAAATTAACTACCACAAGAACGTTTGCGCCACTAGTTTCGTTCTGTGACACCAGTTTCATTGGGTGAGATTGTCAGTGGTCACGGCACCCGCACCCGCCTTTGTCACGCGCTACGACACGCGAGGATAACAAGCACCGTGTGAGGACACGGGATGAGGCTCCACCCTCCAGCCCTCACGCCTCCTGGCAGTCGAATCACTTTCCTAATAATCCTCTACAGCGAGAGTGAGAAGATCTACTAGACCAAAGAAATTAGAAAATTGACTAGTACGAGAACGTTTTGTGCCACTAGTTTCGTTCTGTGACACCAGTTTCATTGCGTGAGATTGTCAGTGGTCACGGCACCCGCACCCGCCTTTGTCACGCGCTACGACACGCGAGGATAACAAGCACCGTGTGAGGACACGGGATGAGGCTCCACCCTGCAGCCCTCGCGCCTCCTGGCAATCGAATCACCTTCCTAATAATCCTCTACAGCGAGAGTGAGAAGATCTACTAGACCAAAGAAATTAGAAAATTGACTAGTACGAGAACGTTTTGTGCCACTAGTTTCGTTCTGTGACACCAGTTTGATTGCTTGAGATTGTCAGTGGTCACGGCACCCGCACCCGCCTTTGTCACGCCCTACGACACGCGTGGACAACAAGCACCGTGTGAGGACACGGGATGAGGCTCCACCCTCCAGCCCTCGCGCCTCCTGGCAGTCGAATCACCTTCCTAATAATCCTCTACAGCGAGAGTGAGAAGATCTACTAGACCAAAGAAATTAGAAAATTCACTAGTACGAGAACGTTTTGTGCCACTAGTTTCGTTCTGTGACACCAGTTTGATTGCGTGAGATTGTCAGTGGTCACGGCACCCGCACCCGCCTTTGTCACGCGCTACGACACGCGTGGACAACAAGCACCGTGTGAGGACACGGGATGAGGCTCCACCCTCCAGCCCTCGCGCCTCCTGGCAGTCGAATCACCTTCCTAATAATCCTCTACAGCGAGAGTGAGAAGATCTACTAGACCAAAGAAATTAGAAAATTCACTAGTACGAGAACGTTTTGTGCCACTAGTTTCGTTCTGTGACACCAGTTTGATTGCGTGAGATTGTCAGTGGTCACGGCACCCGCACCCGCCTTTGTCACGCCCTACGACACGCGTGGACAACAAGCACCGTGTGAGGACACGGGATGAGGCTCCACCCTCCAGCCCTCGCGCCTCCTGGCAGTCGAATCACCTTCCTAATAATCCTCTACAGCGAGAGTGAGAAGATCTACTAGACCAAAGAAATTAGAAAATTCACTAGTACGAGAACGTTTTGTGCCACTAGTTTCGTTCTGTGACACCAGTTTGATTGCGTGAGATTGTCAGTGGTCACGGCACCCGCACCCGCCTTTGTCACGCCCTACGACACGCGTGGACAACAAGCACCGTGTGAGGACACGGGATGAGGCTCCACCCTGCAGCCCTCGCGCCTCCTGGCAGTCGAATCACCTTCCTAATAATCCTCTACAGCGAGAGTGAGAAGATCTACTAGACCAAAGAAATTAGAAAATTGACTAGTACGAGAACGTTTTGTGCCACTAGTTTCGTTCTGTGACACCAGTTTCATTGCGTGAGATTGTCAGTGGTCACGGCACCCGCACCCGCCTTTGTCACGCCCTACGACACGCGTGGACAACAAGCACCGTGTGAGGACACGGGATGAGGCTCCACCCTCCAGCCCTCGCGCCTCCTGGCAGTCGAATCACCTTCCTTAATAATCCTCTACAGCGAGAGTGAGAAGATCTACTAGACCAAAGAAATTAGAAAATTGACTAGTACGAGAACGTTTTGTGCCACTAGTTTCGTTGTGTGACACCAGTTTGATTGCGTGAGATTGTCAGTGGTCACGGCACCCGCACCCGCCTTTGTCACGCGCTACGACACGCGAGGATAACAAGCACCGTGTGAGGACACGGGATGAGGCTCCACCCTGCAGCCCTCGCGCCTCCTGGCAGTCGAATCACCTTCCTAATAATCCTCTACAGCGAGAGTGAGAAGATCTACTAGACCAAAGAAATTAGAAAATTCACTAGTACGAGAACGTTTTGTGCCACTAGTTTCGTTCTGTGACACCAGTTTGATTGCTTGAGATTGTCAGTGGTCACGGCACCCGCACCCGCCTTTGTCACGCGCTACGACACGCGAGGATAACAAGCACCGTGTGAGGACACGGGATGAGGCTCCACCCTGCAGCCCTCGCGCCTCCTGGCAGTCGAATCACCTTCCTAATAATCCTCTACAGCGAGAGTGAGAAGATCTACTAGACCAAAGAAATTAGAAAATTCACTAGTACGAGAACGTTTTGTGCCACTAGTTTCGTTCTGTGACACCAGTTTGATTGCTTGAGATTGTCAGTGGTCACGGCACCCGCACCCGCCTTTGTCACGCCCTACGACACGCGTGGACAACAAGCACCGTGTGAGGACACGGGATGAGGCTCCACCCTCCAGCCCTCGCGCCTCCTGGCAGTCGAATCACCTTCCTAATAATCCTCTACAGCGAGAGTGAGAAGATCTACTAGACCAAAGAAATTAGAAAATTGACTAGTACGAGAACGTTTTGTGCCACTAGTTTCGTTGTGTGACACCAGTTTGATTGCGTGAGATTGTCAGTGGTCACGGCACCCGCACCCGCCTTTGTCACGCGCTACGACACGCGAGGATAACAAGCACCGTGTGAGGACACGGGATGAGGCTCCACCTGCAGCCCTCGCGCCTCCTGGCAGTCGAATCACCTTCCTAATAATCCTCTACAGCGAGAGTGAGAAGATCTACTAGACCAAAGAAATTAGAAAATTGACTAGTACGAGAACGTTTTGTGCCACTAGTTTCGTTCTGTGACACCAGTTTGATTGCGTGAGATTGTCAGTGGTCACGGCACCCGCACCCGCCTTTGTCACGCGCTACGACACGCGAGGACAACAAGCACCGTGTGAGGACACGGGATGAGGCTCCACCCTCCAGCCCTCGCGCCTCCTGGCAGTCGAATCACCTTCCTTAATAATCCTCTACAGCGAGAGTGAGAAGATCTACTAGACCAAAGAAATTAGAAAATTGACTAGTACGAGAACGTTTTGTGCCACTAGTTTCGTTGTGTGACACCAGTTTCATTGCGTGAGATTGTCAGTGGTCACGGCACCCGCACCCGCCTTTGTCACGCGCTACGACACGCGAGGATAACAAGCACCGATTGAGGACACGGGATGTGGCTCCACCCTCCAGCCCTCGCGCCTCCTGGCAGTCAACCACCTTCCTAATAATCCTCTACAGCGAGAGGAGAAGATCTACTACACCAAAGAAATTAGAAATTCACTAGCACAACGTTTGCGCCACTAGTTTCGTTCTGTGACACCAGTTTGATTGTGTGATTGTCAGTGGTCACGGCACCCGCACCCGCCTTTGTCACGCCCTACGACACGCGAGGATAACAAGCACCGTGTGAGGACACGGGATGTGGCTCCACCCTCCAGCCCTCGCGCCTCCTGGCAGTCGAATCACCTTCCTTAATAATCCTCTACAGCGAGAGTGAGAAGATCTACTAGACCAAAGAAATTAGAAAATTGACTAGTACGAGAACGTTTTGTGCCACTAGTTTCGTTCTGTGACACCAGTTTGATTGCGTGAGATTGTCAGTGGTCACGGCACCCGCACCCGCCTTTGTCACGCGCTACGACACGCGAGGATAACAAGCACCGTGTGAGGACACGGGATGAGGCTCCACCCTGCAGCCCTCGCGCCTCCTGGCAGTCGAATCACCTTCCTAATAATCCTCTACAGCGAGAGTGAGAAGATCTACTAGACCAAAGAAATTAGAAAATTCACTAGTACGAGAACGTTTTGTGCCACTAGTTTCGTTCTGTGACACCAGTTTGATTGCGTGAGATTGTCAGTGGTCACGGCACCCGCACCCGCCTTTGTCACGCGCTACGACACGCGAGGATAACAAGCACCGTGTGAGGACACGGGATGAGGCTCCACCCTCCAGCCCTCGCGCCTCCTGGCAGTCGAATCACCTTCCTAATAATCCTCTACAGCGAGAGTGAGAAGATCTACTAGACCAAAGAAATTAGAAAATTGACTAGTACGAGAACGTTTTGTGCCACTAGTTTCGTTCTGTGACACCAGTTTCATTGCGTGAGATTGTCAGTGGTCACGGCACCCGCACCCGCCTTTGTCACGCGCTACGACACGCGAGGATAACAAGCACCGTGTGAGGACACGGGATGAGGCTCCACCCTGCAGCCCTCGCGCCTCCTGGCAGTCGAATCACCTTCCTAATAATCCTCTACAGCGAGAGTGAGAAGATCTACTAGACCAAAGAAATTAGAAAATTGACTAGTACGAGAACGTTTTGTGCCACTAGTTTCGTTCTGTGACACCAGTTTGATTGCGTGAGATTGTCAGTGGTCACGGCACCCGCACCCGCCTTTGTCACGCGCTACGACACGCGAGGATAACAAGCACCGTGTGAGGACACGGGATGAGGCTCCACCCTCCAGCCCTCGCGCCTCCTGGCAGTCGAATCACCTTCCTAATAATCCTCTACAGCGAGAGTGAGAAGATCTACTAGACCAAAGAAATTAGAAAATTGACTAGTACGAGAACGTTTTGTGCCACTAGTTTCGTTCTGTGACACCAGTTTGATTGCGTGAGATTGTCAGTGGTCACGGCACCCGCACCCGCCTTTGTCACGCGCTACGACACGCGAGGATAACAAGCACCGTGTGAGGACACGGGATGAGGCTCCACCCTGCAGCCCTCGCGCCTCCTGGCAGTCGAATCACCTTCCTAATAATCCTCTACAGCGAGAGTGAGAAGATCTACTAGACCAAAGAAATTAGAAAATTGACTAGTACGAGAACGTTTTGTGCCACTAGTTTCGTTCTGTGACACCAGTTTGATTGCGTGAGATTGTCAGTGGTCACGGCACCCGCACCCGCCTTTGTCACGCGCTACGACACGCGAGGATAACAAGCACCGTGTGAGGACACGGGATGAGGCTCCACCCTCCAGCCCTCGCGCCTCCTGGCAGTCGAATCACCTTCCTAATAATCCTCTACAGCGAGAGTGAGAAGATCTACTAGACCAAAGAAATTAGAAAATTGACTAGTACGAGAACGTTTTGTGCCACTAGTTTCGTTCTGTGACACCAGTTTGATTGCGTGAGATTGTCAGTGGTCACGGCACCCGCACCCGCCTTTGTCACGCGCTACGACACGCGAGGATAACAAGCACCGTGTGAGGACACGGGATGAGGCTCCACCCTGCAGCCCTCGCGCCTCCTGGCAGTCGAATCACCTTCCTAATAATCCTCTACAGCGAGAGTGAGAAGATCTACTAGACCAAAGAAATTAGAAAATTGACTAGTACGAGAACGTTTTGTGCCACTAGTTTCGTTGTGTGACACCAGTTTGATTGCGTGAGATTGTCAGTGGTCACGGCACCCGCACCCGCCTTTGTCACGCGCTACGACACGCGAGGATAACAAGCACCGATTGAGGACACGTGATGTGGCTCCACCTCCAGCCCTCGCGCCTCCTGGCAGTCGAATCACCTTCCTAATAATCCTCTACAGCGAGAGTGAGAAGATCTACTAGACCAAAGAAATTAGAAAATTGACTAGTACGAGAACGTTTTGTGCCACTAGTTTCGTTCTGTGACACCAGTTTGATTGCGTGAGATTGTCAGTGGTCACGGCACCCGCACCCGCCTTTGTCACGCCCTACGACACGCGAGGATAACAAGCACCGATTGAGGACACGTGATGTGGCTCCACTCTCCAGCCCTCGCGCCTCCTGGCAGTCGAATCACCTTCCTAATAATCCTCTACAGCGAGAGTGAGAAGATCTACTAGACCAAAGAAATTAGAAAATTGACTAGTACGAGAACGTTTTGTGCCACTAGTTTCGTTGTGTGACACCAGTTTCATTGCGTGAGATTGTCAGTGGTCACGGCACCCGCACCCGCCTTTGTCACGCCCTACGACACGCGTGGACAACAAGCACCGTGTGAGGACACGGGATGAGGCTCCACCCTCCAGCCCTCGCGCCTCCTGGCAGTCGAATCACCTTCCTAATAATCCTCTACAGCGAGAGTGAGAAGATCTACTAGACCAAAGAAATTAGAAAATTCACTAGTACGAGAACGTTTTGTGCCACTAGTTTCGTTCTGTGACACCAGTTTGATTGCGTGAGATTGTCAGTGGTCACGGCACCCGCACCCGCCTTTGTCACGCCCTACGACACGCGAGGATAACAAGCACCGATTGAGGACACGTGATGTGGCTCCACTCTCCAGCCCTCGCGCCTCCTGGCAGTCGAATCACCTTCCTAATAATCCTCTACAGCTTGGGTGGTGACGACCTTGACTCCGAACCCCTTGTGAGGAAGCGCTCATGGCCATCTCAGATACTTTTCTATGTCTGTGATATTAAGAAACCCCGTAGGCTAGTGTCATAAACTGATAAGTTGAACAACCTACATTTAATTTAATGTGTTCTTGTATTTTCTGGTAATATCTGTATTGCATAATGAGAAATTTGACATTGATTTTGATAAAAGCGCAATACTGCTTTATTTGGAGACGGCCCGCGAAGACATGACCATTACATACGCCAGATGTCGGTTGTGCGCTGAAAGGAGACCACATGACTGACCACTAAATTGCTGCGACGCACTTCCTTTGCAAGATAAGACGTACATTCTGCTGCTTCCTGACAGGGAGACGGATCTTCCTGGATATATCGAGAAACACAAACTCCAGTGCAGTGTTAGGATCTTCCTTGTATGCGCTTCCGAAGTGATGATTTTACAATTTTTTAGACAACACTGCTGGGTTCTGTAATTTACATGGCACATATAGTAGACAGCAGTGGCGGTTGGTGAACAAATGTTGAGGTTAGGCAAAACAGATTACTGAACAGCTGCAGATCCCTTGTAGGGGGACTTCCACTTTCTTAGTACATAACTGTGCTACGAGTTTTACACTCACGAGTGAGAGAGAGAGAGAGAGAGGGAGAGAGAGAGGGAGAGAGAGAGAGAGTGAGAGAGAGAGAGGAAAATGGGAATTAACCATCATTAGACAATAAGGGCGTAGTATGTCATGTGTAGCGTATGTATAATTATTCTGGATGGGTGTTATAATTAATTTAAATCTATATTCCTAATTCAATTGGATGAATATGGAATTGTAATATCACTATAATGATTGGGAAAACAGGATACCCGTGCATGCATGCCTCCCTTATTCTTGACTCATCATGCATATGGCGGCGCAGATGAGTGCTCACTACCGATTGGCAGCCGGGCAAGCAGCCAGCCCACGAGACGAGAGGGCAAATGTTACAATCGATGCTCACACGCTATTATGGTCCTAAAACAATTGCTGTCTTTATCTTGAAAAATAAACGAACGGATAATACTAAATGAAAAAGGTAAACAAAGTGATAATCACATGGCGATAGACATCTGGGATTGGTTTAATTTTAATATATTCTTGCTTAGCGTTGTTTGATAACGGCACGACCACACTTACAATTTGAAATAGTCAATCAAGTAATGAGTATAGTCGCTTCATAATCCCTGAGGACCAAGGCACTGGTTAAAAACAATATCTCCCAGATATATTACACGTAGAGTAATACTTGGTGAATTTTTCCTAATTTGCAATGTAATATATAGAATTTAATTCCAGAACATTATTTGTGTTCACATTAGACGAATTCCGGCATTGTACATGGTCTGTAAAGAGCTACTTTGACTGTATGCTATTTAAGTGCCAAATATACCCCATACGATGACATAAGGGCTATATTGGTCTATTCATTTGTTTTTGAAAAACTACCCAAAAAATTTTTTCAACTTAACACTCACGTCGGTATTATTTACATTAGAGCCGATTTCTTCACATCATTATATGTATGAGTATATCTGCTTGAAGTAATGTCATATATGGTTTCTCGAAAATGTAACATTTTCTTGTAAAATGAGCTTAAATATCAGCATTCTCAGAAACGCTCTAAAGCCATTGGTTCAAAAATGATTTCTAAGTTTTTCTTTAAACTTAAGAGCCAGTGATAATTGTTGTGTTTAATATGATGTGAAGTTCATATTACTGTACTTTACGTCATATTAAGCAGCGCACATACAATTATTAGAAAAAAATGAAAAAAATTGCAGCCATTTTTTAAAAAATAGCGTTTGAGCGTTTCTGAAAATGCGGGACATTATTTAAAGCACATATACTCATAAATAAAACAATATGAAGAAATTGTTTTGAATGTAAATATTACCCACGTGAGACAAAACAAAAAACTTTCATATTTACAGGTGTTGAAAGAACAAAAGAATAGAGCAATATGACGTTTATGTCATGTTATAGGGTTCGTTTGGCAGTAACCCTACCAAATATTTAAAGAAAAAATTAGGAGCCTTTTTTGAGAAAAACTGGTTTTTGTAATTTTTTTTAAAATTGCGAATATTGCATGCACTATTGCTGGAAAACTACTAAAATATCCGTAGCAATGTACCTGACCTTATTGAAAGAACTGTTTATGCCCAACAAATTGCATTTAAAGGAAATAGCTCTGTCTTCAGTTTTGTAGTTGTAGGAAGACGTGGAAAAATTCAAACTTTTGTAATTTTCAAAAATTAAGAGTTAAATGATTAAAATCGGACATATGCAATCTTCATAAGGGAATTTTTATTCTATTCTTACAAGAAATTTAAAGAAAAAAATTGGAGAAGTTTTTGAGAAAATTAGGAAAATGTCCGGGGGGACATCATTAAAAGTTCTCCAAATTTTATAGAATATTTCACAAAATTTCAAATTTTCAACTAGAGCCAGACCGACTGGGAATTCAATTTGAAAAAGATCGTATGTGTGGTTTAGGAGCTAGTAGTGTTTATAGACGGACGGACGGACGTTTTGCTTACAATTGGTTTCTCGGTATCAAGGACCCACAAAACAGGGATTCTGACTATACCACATGTAAGTCGATTTTTCTCTCTTAGTTTAGCAACTGGCCTTTTTTCGCCACCAGAGCCCGGAAATAATTTTTTTTTCGCCGAAAATCCGCCGTTTTTTCGCGCAGCATTACATAACTTTCTCTATACTACGTATATTATTTTGTATAAACGTACGTACGTGAGAAAGTAAAATTTGCTACGAGCAAGTCTGTAAACTTCTGTGGCATGTTTGGTTTATATTAGTCACAGGTACATCAGAGTTTATATATGCATAAATATTTCGAAGTATCAAAGAGTACGCAGAGCTGTGAGATGTAACCACCATGTTGTGGTCAAAACATTACATATTTGAGTAGCTATGGAACTGAAGAAATGTGACAAAGTACGTTTAATAGCAATAGTGGAAGATATGTGTATATAGATGATTATATATACACCAATTAAATCTAAAGTAAAGTTATCATAAGTTACAATCAAAATTTACGAAGTGGCTCGGTGTAAAACCTGTGAATCAAGAAGATCAAGTAGGTGAGTAGTTTATGTTTTGAGATTGTAAAACTATAATAGAGTAGTAAAGTGACAATGAAATTGAAAGTGTAGAAACAAAGCAAGTGTTAAAAGGAAGAAGGGAATGATGATTGTAAAATAATGTGATAGACGTCATAAACTTGATCTGTTTCTATTTGTAGGTTAAGTAAGTGAGTAGTAGTTTTATTAAAAAGCATTTTAGGAGGGAATGGTAGTTCTTTTCTATGTCAAGGATTTTAATGTCATCCCTAAGAATATTATGATTATACTTTATTTTGAGTTGTGTAATGGCGTTACGTTTGGATGCAAACATCTTAATACAGTTAACATGCTCTTTGATGCGAGTTTCTAGGGTCCGCTTGGTCGTATTTGGCAGGACAGATTTGGCTAGAATTTTAATAAACATCATTATGTAGCCTCTTGTTGGATCTTTTGGACCTGTTGGATCTTTTCGTTTCTTAAAGTACCCACTGAAATTTCCAGTAGTCTTAAAATTGGTAGTAATGTTATACTTGAAAGTGATTTTCATATGGAGTTGGAGACTGAAGGAAAATATGGAATGATTGTAATAGATTCAGGAGATGTATTGGGAGATGCAGTATTTTCATTTCAGTAGATGTAGTGTTAATAGATTAAATACATATGATTTATTAATACTTTTAGGTAATAATCATTGACCAAAAGAATTGATAAATCTGTTTTTAATTTTCTAGAATGAAATGTAGGGATGGCAATTTTAATGCCTTTATCAACTAAATTATAAATAATGGCCTTGTTATGTTGAATAGGATGTTGTGAATAAAACTCAAATTTTTTCTCAGAATTTATCATTTCTCTTTAGTTATTAGAATTTAATTGACCCCTTTGATTGGAGATGGTGATATGCGGGTAGTTGATAAAACCTTGTTGTATTTCATGTATTTTAGGATTGTATAAATTGAACATATCAAGAATATTATTAACTGGGTTAGATGGGATGACACAAAGTATATCATAAACATACCTTCAACAATATAATTGTTTAAAATCCAGGTTGCTCAAGCTGTAATTTTACAATTCAGTCATAACAAATTCTGCGAATGGAGGCTGCAAAGTACATCCCATGCATGAACCTTCAACTTGTGGGTAAATGTTTTGGTGGAAAGAAAAGAAATTGGAATTAAATGTGAGGTAACGAGCAATATCAGCTTCGTCCTGTACGATGGAGCAATAAGTTTTTATTAAATGCCATTTTTATGAATACTCTGGATCACTAATTGATTAGGGATTTTGGTAAACGTTGATTAGACACTAAAGGGAAATCATTAAATGGTTTGGTGGAACATGAATATCTTGGATCTTGGTAATATCATAGGAATTCTTAAAAGATAATTTTTTAGATTATAAATAACGTGTGACATATTCAATAAATATGTCGACAAATTCTAAAACGGGCTTCCTATTCTTGAAATAATGATTATAAAATAAATGCGTTCTTTTAGTATTTTTGGGAGACCATTTGCTTTGGACATGTTAGGTTGAAGTTATGAAAAGTTCTTTGTTTTCGTAATTACAATGATAATATTTTATCTTTCACCTAAGCCTTTCTGATAATTGATTATTTTATGCGAGATTATCAGTAAATATGTCGAGCAGTAAATATTAAAGATAGAGATTTTTTCCCTTAATAATCTGTTCCCGAAGAATAGATTTTTCAAATGAGGTTATATAAATTTTTTCAAATTTTGAGTAATTTTGCGTGAAAATATCGAGGAGAATGTAGTGATGTTTTAGATCCACTAGTTATTTATTAGGTTGATACAAATTGTGCTCGACAAAATTTCTAATTTTGCTAAATTTCGATTTTTGATAATAAACTATGTTTACTGTCATATAATTTAGAGTTCGTTTCTTTCTGGCACCGCGATTCCTTCCGAACACCGGAAACAGGCAATCTTAACGTTCCCTGAGTTAGCCGATTAAATGATAATTTGAGGAAAGCAAATATTCTCTTGCAGCGAAACGAAAAAACAAACATTATACTATAGAGTCTATTCATTATATCAGCTGAAGTTTTCATATCATACCGGGAAAGACTATTAAAATTTAGAATTTTGTAAAATCCGATTTGTCGACTTCCTGTTAATTAATGCCCTTTTCTGAATTTATGGTTGTTATTTTTTCAAAAATTTTATTTTAATGTGATATTATTTAAGCATTATGGTTTTAAAGAACTTCAAAGATCTAGAACATATTTTTTTTATTTTTTAGGATTGTATGGAGATGAGTACTGTCATTTCAATTTTTTTAATTTTATAAATAAAAATACAAGTAATAATGACCCTATTACCGCCCAAAGCCCTATCTTTAGGACGCTTTTTTGAATTTAAATATCTTGAATTTAACTGTATGGAAATTTTGTAATATTGCAAAACAATAGAAGACTTAAAATTATAACAGGTAATGTTTGTTATGAAAAACTTGATGAATGCTTGGTTTTCATGATGGTAAAATTAAAATGTCTGTGAGAGAAACCGTGGGGGGAATATGCGATTGTAAGTGGCTTGGCTGATTTGTATTAAACATAAACATAGATTCCATTGTTGATTTTATATGATTCTTGGTTTGTTGTAAGTTGCAGAGTGCCAAGTGTTTGAATGCCATTTTTAGGATAGACAGATGTAGTTAGGATTATGAGGATTATTCTAGTTATGATTTAGTGGCCGGATGCCGTTAGCTTTCTCGCAATACGCCGCGGTATCGTACAAGGATTATGATTTATTTTATTGTTTACTAGTTCATTGCTGTGTGTTTACGGCCCTCAAGGAAAACACATAACGGTGTTGTTAATACCCTTGGGGGCGTTTCTGATACTTTGTGCCCAAGGGCCTTTTAAATTTTTCATGGCCCGCTCTCATACCAGCACAACGCATACAACGCTTTTCTGAATTCGATTTACTTAAGTGAAGATTCAAGCAAATGCAATAAATAATTGACATCACGCTGAAATAAGTAGAATAATTCGTTATAAACTATATTTTGCTTAATTGATACTAAAATTGCAATTTGGCAATGTTCTCGTGAATTTATAATTGCCATCAGTTACTCGTATTTCACTGTTACGTGTCACCTTTTTTTAGATACATATATGCTGCTTCAGTGACAGTACTACTAGTAGTAATCAGATATGTAAGGCACATCAGCTAATATCCTCGAAATGATATTTTTTGAAATTTTTTGAATAACTTACGACGATAGTCGCAAATAACTTAGAGGTACCGATTCGTCAGCGCAATTCACACTAGTATTTTCCATTCAACTCTGAAATACACCATAACCATTTTCATATATTTCTAGAGATTTTACTGGAAACCTCTGCCCGTCACTTTGTCAGCGTCTGCGAAAATTTCCAGACGAACTTCACAATATTATTTCATTTTTTACAGAATAAATCAGTCCAATAACTAATGCAATAGTAAGTACATTTTTTTGTTTATATGACGACATAAGGATATAAACGCTTTTAGAGTCACTGCATCCGAATGTCATTAAAATTAGAAAATTCAAACCGGCGGGTCCGAAATAGCTAAGATTGTTTGGATATAGTAGCGAAATTGCATGAAAATTTGATTATACGTGTTTCTCATGTAGTAGAATCGGAATTTAGATTAGAATAACATGATTGAAAATGTCTGAACAGAGACGGAAATTTTAAATTCCGATTCTACTGCAGGAGAAATACACTCTTATCATCTCTTTGCAAAGACAATGACTTAATTTGATACGACGTTTCCGCGACGCTTACAATTCATGCAGATGTTGCAGCTGCCACGACGTTCAAGTGAAGTTTTCCCAGGAAGGGTCTTGAATTGAGAGTGTCTCTGTCTCTGTCTCTCTCTCTCTCTCTCTCTCTCTCTCTCTCTCTGACCCATTTCCTGTCTGACACTGTGTGTGTGCATGTGTGTGTGAGTATCTCTGTCTTTCCTTCCCCCTCTGTCATTCTCACTCACATTTAGTTGCAGATTATGCACGTGTCTTAGCAGATGGGGTAATATCGAGAATCGCCGGATTTGCAAAAATGTAATGGGTCGTTCAAGAATATTTCATCCTGTAGATTGCGGTGGGAGAAACGTTTATTTGAGGCCTTTTTCATCTAAATTTTAGTTTTTAAAGCCCTAGAACGCTTTGTTTAGGAGTTATTAAAGGATATAGATTCAAAAGTCCTGTCTTGCGAGTTGCATTTGACACGAATTTGTAGTTTTGTACCTTCGCGCCATAGTTTTATTCGTATTTCCGATATTTTAATAGTTATTGTGCTATTCAGGGTGGAGATGAATCCAACAAACGAGAAATAATTAAAATTGATCCACTTGTTCTTGGGGGTTAGAAGGTGAAACTAACACGAGTTTTATTTATTTAGATAATAAAAGTAAGGAAATATAATAAATTAAAGACTGATTTTAATGAGCCGGCCGTGTGAATCCCAACGGTTTTGCAGAGCTAAACATAAAATTCACCTGTGCATCAGATCTATGCAAGGAAGAATAAAGTAGGAAAGGTAACCTTTACTAAGTTCTTTGGGAACCGTTTCTTTTAGTAAACGTAACACTCCACAAAACGTTTTCAAAGAAAAAAATATGCATTTATTCAATAAAAGAGCAGACTCTTCAGAGCAGAGTTGCAATACAAAAATTCGAAATTGAAAAGCAGGAGACTCTGTACAAAAAAATCAATAGCATGAGCAATTCAGATACAATGCAAAAGTGCTGATTATACAGAGCCATATTCAATATTCAGACTCTTTACGAAATTTAAGGGCAGCAAACTTAACAATAATTTTATTAAAATCTATGCTTCTTGCAATGTCATTTTCTATTGACAATAGAGCCAAATCGGGTAGTCTTGATTGACTCATTGTAGATCGTAAATAATATTTTATAATCTTTAATTTAGAGAAGCTTCTTTGACATTAAGTAACTGAAACAGAAATTGTAAGAAATAATTTCAAACTAAGAAAAATGTTTATAAAGGATTCTACAATGTCCTACTCCAGTGTCTGCCTTTGAATGGTGTCACCCAGGGCGCAACCTTCCTTTAGCTGAGCCACTGAATATAATAATAATGAGCTTCAAATACTCAAATTATAAATGTACAGACTCATACACAATCATTTAATCAAACTGTAAATAGTAACATCATAAATAATATTTTACCAATCAAAAATAAATTTTTGCAATTTGTTTTTGAAAATTATGGTAATATGTCTTATGGATAAAAATAAAAATATGCTTAAAATTCATATATCACTTGTCCTCTTAAAGATGTTAACAACAGAATTGCCAACGTCTTGAAAGAAAATTATGGCGTATTGAGCGAATGC
>BLKR01010713.1:0-47872 GCA_011170035.1 Teleogryllus occipitalis | reverse complement strand
AAGTTATATTTTCTTGAAAAACACTCTAAAGACTAAAATTTTCTGCACAAAAATTTGGCTCAGTTTGAATCTAAATACGCTATGCGTGGGTCCAACCAAAATCCTTCCATGGATTGGAGAAAACACTGTTCTGTGCTAGTTGTCACATTAAAAGAGCACTTCCAGCGATGAGGTAAACTGAAAAATAAAATTTTAGATGTATCTCATTTCGGTAGAGTAAGAATAACAAAAAAAAAATCATATCTACAAGCAGAAAACATAATTTTCATACATTGTTCACCAATAAAAAAGTGCTAGTTTAAAAAGTAAATGTATTAATTATACTTTTGTCCTTCTAACATTTTTTTTTACTTCAAAGTTAATAGCTGAAAAGGTCTTGGAGAACACAGAAGTAAAAAGGAAACTTTCTTGAAACATCACTTTTTCAGATTACACAGAAGCAAAATTTATATCTATCATTTTCTTAATCACACATCTGAAGATTTTGCAATTCATAGCCCCATTTTTTTAACAAAATTTCTATCAATAAACAACCCTTTATTCCTCATACCTATACACAAAAACCATGGAAATATTAGGAAGTTTTGACAGCCCTATGGTGAAATGTTGCATCTAGGTGCCATGACCAGTAGGGTGGCCCTTATTTTTCAACTTTCCACAAGTTTAGCTCTCAACCCCTATATTGTCTCAGTCAAAAAAAAATGTGCAAAATTTTAGCTCGATCAGATAACTTGTAGGTAACCATCAACGACCATGAAGTTCGAAGTTTTGCTATGGGAATTATGTTTTACATATTTGTATATAATAATAATAATAATAATAATAATAATAATAATAATAATAATAATAATAATAATATTTATTTATTTTACAGCTAAAAACTGTGTTGGACGTGCTATGGGGAAGTGAATTATGTGCACGTTTTCAAAATTCTATGATCCCTACAGTAAGCCATATACTACTTGAATTTTGAAAACAGAAACAAATTAGCGTTTTTTGCAAGGATTGTAAAAAAACAAAAGCTCCAATGTAATAAAATCTATTTTCAAGGAAAAATCAGCAATAAATTTGGGCTCTTATCCATCATGTCCTTCATCAAGAGATAATACTTCCTGCCGTGACATGAAAATGATAATTTGAATAACTATATTTCCCACTGAATTCTAGAAGACGTGCACAGATAATGAAGTTACATTTATGTCCAGAAGCAAAACAAGGGGCCATCTCAGCATTTGCTCCATGGATCAGGGAAATTGGACGAAAAACCTGATCGAGATGGGGGTCATTGACCAGGAGGCTGTGGTACAATACTTGTTACAGGTTGTTTAGATTTGTACAGTCCAAATGGTAAATAATGCATTAAATATCACAGTTAAAATTAATGTTACTTCCCTTGTGATGCTCAGTATAGTCTCTAATTGTACAGAAACAGTTAAGCAGCAGAAACCATTTCACTTTGGATTTAAACTTTTCTATCGAATTTAATCGTTTAATGTCATCTGTCAAAGTGTTGTAAAATAATGTACATGTATTGTAAGTGAAATTTTTGTAATGAGCTGTTGATACTGTCACCTGATGAATATGATTTCTACGTCGAGTGTTATAGTAATAGACATCGGCATTTTCTGAAAACATATTCCTACCCTTAAGCAAGTCATTTTTGACAAAAACCACTGATTCGTAAATGAACAGACAAGGTAATGGTAAAATTCCTAGATTAATAAAGAGAGGCTTACAAGAATCTCGTGGGTGGGTGGTAATAATAATAATAATAATAATAATAATAATAATAATAATAATAATAATAATAATAATAATATTAATAAAATATACTTATAATTAGATACATTTATTTTATAACCCCTGCAACTTCATATTATTTATTACAATGCTGTAACATTATTGCGAGACATTCACTACAAATTTAATCTTAATGACTGCCAAGAATTAGTTGCTTTCAACATTTAAAGATGTTGATAAAGTTCATAGATTGGCAGTAATAGAAACTTATCAAGGCAAGAAGCGACTGCTGGAGGTCCCTGAAATCCCAACACCTTCAGGAAAAGAACACGACTGTTTACCAAGCAGTAAAGAACTGGAGTATAACCGACAAAATGCACACCTTTTGCTGTCATGAGACAAAAAGCCACATTGGTTTAGTAAACTGTGCCTGTACAAATCTAGAAAAGTTGTTCAACAATGACATGTTGTATCTACTTGCCATGATCCCATTTTTGAGGTAGTTTTAAGAAGCGTTTTCAACTTCAGTGTACTTTGGTGCATTGAATGTCTATTTTAGATATGGAGTTTTGCAAAATATTTAGATAACCTTGTCAAAATTCGACAAGAACATTTGTATAACTGGGAGCAATGAGGTTTCTGTATATGTCCATTCTTTCGTTCTTGGATTTTTCAAAATCTAACTTTCTAAGCAAAACCAACCACGAGAAAATTGTCAGAGTTAACAATGCTCTGTCTTGGCAGCATTCCGAAAAAAAAGATATCATTTCTTGTACCAAAAGCTATAAATGATACTAGATGGCACTGGTAATACAGGCATTCAAGATATACCTATTTGAAAATCAATTTCAACTAACATTGCGAAGAACTCTTTGACAATAATATCTATATTTTCTTCCACAAATGTAGTCTGAGCCTATTTTCTTACATCAAAAACAATTATGGCACCTTGTGGAAAGAGGTCAATACGGATATTGATTCAGAATTCAGTAAAGCCTCTGAAATTTTTTTTTCAAACCATCTCTGGTACTTAGTTTCCTAAACTGTGGGCACAGCCTTCTTTGATGACAGCGTTCCAACAGTAATTAAGGCAAAAATCGCTGGAGTTATGCTAGCAGACAAAAGCAAAGAAGAGGAAGAAGAAAAAATCATCTAGAGGGGCACGTTCTACATCAAAATGGTCTTTTTTCCTATATGACCATCAAGTTTTTGTCTTTTGTAATACCTGGAACAAAAACATCACGATTTCCTATTAGGGTCGATTGTCTCAGTAAAGACTCTTTCAGATGTTTTTGGTTAAAAATGTAAAATTAAAAAACATCCAAAGAAGTCATTGTGAATGACATTGCAGAATGAGATGCCAAACTCATTCAGGATTACAATAACATTCTTACACAAGTTGAAAATGACAATTTGTTTCACAGATCATTGCAAAAATCATAAAAATATCCAACTGCTAATAAATCCTCTCTGAGGATTTATGCTCAATGTTTGTTCAATGCAACTAATGCTCAATGTTTGTTCTTTTAAATGAAGTTTTGATTATATTTTTATTATATTTTATTAATAAAGTATTTCTCTTGTAGATGTGTGCATCATTAAAAAACTAATATTTCTAAAAAATTTCATGTTATTGCAGTATCTTTTAAACGAACCCTTGATTAATTTGATTCAGAACATTTTAAACAATTGCTGGGGCAATTTTAAACAATTGCATGAATGTGTCATGTAAATTTCTGTCAGAGAAAAAATGATTAAGATAGAGAATAGTATACAGCTTTTTAACGTAATTAGCAGTGTAGAAATCGCACCATATTTTTAACCGTCCCGTTACATACAAAGAGAAAATTTAATGAAAAAATTTGACACAGTTTTTTAAAAAATATTTTTTTTACAAATTGCATCAATTTCAGACACAAATTATGTGAATCTACTCGTTTTTTAAACAATTGTACACAATATTTTTTTTACAGAGCTGATTTTTTAGAATACATTTTAAGCCAAAAATCGCTATCTTCGGTTTTATAGCCTTGAAATGCTAACTTTTAGCAATTTTCGAAAATACAGAGAGTTCGCCGAAAATGGTGCCAGCACCGTATTTTTTACAGTCCCTTAATACATATGAGAAAATTTAAACAAAAATTTAAAACGGTTTTTGAGAAAAAATGTTTAAAAAAATGTTTAAAAATAAATTTTGCGCAAAATTTCTCACAAGATACCCATATGTTCGAAATATTAAAAATGAACTTATTTCAATATCTGCCGTTAAAGAGCAGATTTCGTTAAGGAAAAAATCTGTCTTCAACATTGTAGCTGTAGGAAGAGGACCCCAAAAAGTTGCATTTTGCGATTTTCACGGAAATCGGGGATTTCAACGAACATGAGACCTGCGCCATTCTCATAATCGTTCTTCACGTTATCCAAGGACAAAGTTTAATAAAAAAAGATTGGAACCATTTTTGAAAAAAATTTGAAAACGGTTTTGAGGCTTCATGTTAAGTACCCTCAAAAACTCAAAATATCCGCTTCAAACTCCTTAAGCCTCGAATTCATTCAGATTGATCGAGGAATTATCAATTTTGAAGAAAATCGGCATAACGGTTTAGGCGCCAGCGTTGACCAAAGAAGTTTTACCGTCAATCGATTTTTCGGTATCAAGGACCCACAAAACATTGATTCTGGCAGCACCACGAGTTGGTGGAAGTAATTTACTATAAATAGAAATAGGATTTATCAACTTTTTCGTTATATCATTTTTCATACATTCATTTCACATCATGGGAAGTCAAGAATTGTTCGTTGCAAACTAACCTTCATTACGAACCGCTTGAAAGCGCAATTCAATGACTAGGACAAAATTTACTTTGTGGTAGCACAACTAGATAAAATTCTTTTTGTTCTCAAATTTGCTTGGAGTTCCATCAAAGAAACATATCCATTTGTTTACGACGAGATTAAGCAGACTACAATGTTAAATTCATGTGAAACATTGTTATGTACACAATCTTTCAAAATATTTCCATACAACTACAATATTGAAGAGAGCGACTTTTCCGTTAATAAAATCTGTTCTTCAGACATGCACTAGTTCATAATGCCGAGATAATAGAAGATGAATCAGGAATTGTATTGTCAGTGGTCCGAGGTAGATCGGGCTAAGAGTGATTGAAATACACTAGGGGAATCCTGCATACAACTACTCTCTATGATGAACATAGAGCACAGCGAGCTTCTAGGCATGTATCTCTTGTAAAAATTTAGTCAACAGTAAGTGGTCCAGAGGAATTTGGAGTGACTCACTGTCTTCACGAATTCGAGTCCGGTGCGATCAGCCAACGAGGAGACTGTGATAGTTTCAGATACAAACTTCGGACATGCCCGACTCTCTGGTTCTATTTTAGTTATTGACACGGCCTGATTCGAAACCGCCAACCGCCCAGTACGGTACCAAAATGTTATTGAGTCACCGGTTGCTGTGTCGCCCGGACACGTAATTACTGAAACTAGTGTTAACGGGGAAACACAAGAAAATAAGCCTCGCGAGTAGGAAAACATATGAACTTGCATAGGAACCCTCTTAGGTAACTTCTCAAACTAATGTAGATCACGAGCTCGTTGGGGTGAAAATGAGCTCAAAACACATATTCAATTCCAGGACCAACTGGATGAGACTTAAGTCAAGTTAGTGGAGATTTGGCGCCCAGGCCACAATTTAATTTTTTAAATGGATTTAATAAAATGAACGCTACAAATGCAACTAACATGCTGATTAAAAGAATTCATTTTAAAATTAAAGCAACATAAGTTTAATAATTATTGCAATTTTTAAAAACTAAAACTGGCTGTGCATAAGTCAAGTAATGTAAGGGACGAAAATAATACAGTAAAGTGCTGTATTTTCCTTGTCTCTCAGATAATTCCATTCTCCGGCAGAAAGGAAAAGATGATTAAGAGCGAAATCTTGTCGTTGCAAGCACCCCCGTACAGAGTTGTCCCGACGTCTAAGTCGGCTAACAAACTTTCTACGGTGTAGGAAGGCATTTTCCAAGGAGAAGTGCGTCGCAGGTTCACCACGCAGGAGGAAATCTTGTGAACATGGGAAATGGCAAATAAGACAAGTTAAAAATTTCTTCCTCGCGCCTTGTAGCACTTGATGGGGAGGACCAGGGATTTTCAAAATCCTTAATCGCACTTCATTTAAAATTGAAACGTACCACTCTTGTCTGCAGTACTGCAGTTCAGACTCCCCGATCCCGTCATGAATGAACTCTCTGAATATCAATAAAAGACTTCAGAGTTGATTTCGCAGTCCGTTCAGCTCATTGCTTATGTTTCCCACATGACCCGGGACCCAACAAAGCACTAGGCCGTAGTTGTAAGAGAATAGATAGTGACTCAGGTGAATATTTGCCGTCAAAGGATGAGGGGAAAGGGTTAAGAATGAAGTGCACTACGGGAATCACTGCACACTACTCGTCGAGACGAACTTTATTTATTTCGTGACTTGGACCACAGGACACTTCTGAGCCGAGAATACGCTACGGAATGGGTTAATTTGAAATGAGAGTGTAGCCGTTCAACAACAGATTGCACAAGCCACTGAATCATTTATGGCAGAGCCGTATGAGAGTGTAAAGGAACGTGGTAAGGATAGGATGCTCTTTAATCCTGGAAGTATTTCGGGCATATTAAGGAGTGAAAAGTGCGATTGGGAAGATTACGTAGTTTTTGGTTCACAATGGGATGAAGGAGTTTCCAGAGAGGGATAGGATTCCGCAAGTGTTTCACGGGGGAAAGGAGGTGAACATTTAGATCTTCTAGCACTTTCTGAAAACAAAAAGCAAGAGGTTTAGGTGAAGATCGGGATTCCGAGCATTCAAAAAGATTAGGGTACACGATAACCTGACGGGTTGTGTGGCCCAGTAGGCTGAAAGTTTTGGCCCATAGGATGCAAGCAGTTTCCTCCGAGACTCAGAGAGTGTCTCGGGAGTCGAAGTAGATGGTCGGGGCTCAGTCACTGGGAAGCGAGTTCGGGATGGATACCGACTACTTCCACCGTCTTCCACCGATACTAACTTCCACCGTCATGTGAGGCTGAGCAAAAGTAGAGGTTTGGTTAAACTTCGACGGATTAATAACTTTTTTTACTTATATTTGGTGAAATGTTTTTCAGCCTTAGGGGGGATTCTCCTCAGGGAAGTGCGCCACTGGGAGCGTACAGGTGAAATTTGGGAGCTCGCTGTTGCCTTGTCTTGATCACGGCATTGAAGAATATCCGAGAGATATCTATTCGCCAGGTATCGACATTTGGACTCAGAATAGGACATCTCAATGATTTGTATCTCCTGTCTCTACCCCCCTCCTGTACAGAGATAGGGAACTTGGAGTTGATCGCATGGTCTCCACAGTTCACACATTGCGTTAGTGTAGCGTAGAGTTCTGCTTCAATTCAATTTATGCCTTGTTTTCCATGGTAAAGCTCAGGCCTTAAGGTCTGCTCTTCCACGACGTTCTTTTCACCGTTCAACAGAGAAAGGAGGTAACACTCGGGCGACGAAACTAGCGATTTTTAATTTTGCTCAGTGGCTTGAGGATCTTCTACATGCTGTAAATCTACATGGGATAACCGGATTTACTTCCCCTCCAAAGACAAAGGATTTTTTTTCACCCTCCTAAGGGTGAAAAAACCACAGCTTCAATCTGGTTTGAACTCGCCAAGTTGGGTATAACAGTCCCATACGCTAACCTTTACACCATCGAAGCCAAGACGCCTTGTGGCCTGCTTCGTGGAGTGATTTGCCGTATTTTGCGCATTCGGGTTCTCTGCACCTTTGTTGCGCGTGGTCAAACCGTTGCCATATCGCAAAAGGTTACGCTTATACTGTCCATGCGAAGATTGTAAAACAACAAGACATCCTTTCTGAGAGGGATGGAGAATTTAGCTTTAGAAACAGCAGCAGTGGGGATCTCTCCCATGTTACTTTTGATGCTGCATACTTCATTGACTCCCTGACTTTTAAAGGAGGGAAATTCCTCAGTTTCTAATGAGAAGTCATGGTTGACCACTCCCTTACAAAGATTAAGAGTAGGGTGAGAGGTAACTTCTACCTGGAGGCCGGCTATCTGCTTAGTTTTTAGGATTTTTTCGATTTGCTCGTCGGAGGGTGCTTCAAAAAGAATGGTACCGTTTCTAAGTCGCACCGGTTGGAGCTTTCTGAACAAATATTTTATTGCTGTGGCTTTGGTACTGCAACGGATATAGGAATGTTACACTCAAGTTCGCTTGTTCAAACCCGATCGAAGACGTCAATTTTTGAGGGCGAAAAAATCCTTGTGCCTTCCTTTGGAGGGGAAGTAAATACGACAGTCCCATGGTGTAGATTTACTGCAAGTAAAATACCCTCAAGCTTAAAAGAAGCCTCTGAGCAAAATTAAAATCTCCATGTTTCGCCGCCCGAGCGACACCTACTGACGGTGAAACGATCGTAGTAGAATTTGCGTGGTCGGGCGAAAGAGAGCAGGCCTGATGGCCTGAGCCTCGCCACGGAAAATAAGGCATAATTGAATAGCTCCAGCCAAGGGAATGTATTGCTCCTTTCAAACGTTTTCCCTTCCTAGACGCATGCCATAAAGAGAAAAACAGGGTTTCTTCGGTCCTGTTCTTGAAGAAAACTCTTCCAATCAACGGTCTGTTCAAACCATCGCTCTTCCGGAAGGAACTCTAACAAGATGACACCCCACTGGGGTACCAGGATTGATAAGGATATGTAGTGGGGTGCTGACAAAGCTGCCCCGCCGTGGCTCCTCCCGCTCACCCTGGAATTCAGTTGAAGAGTCCGAGCCGATTGATCGGGAGTGCGTTAGTCCCAGATCGCCAGTCTAGAGAAGACCGAGGCCGATGCCAAAGGCATTGTATTTGAGCTCGCAATACCTACCTACACACAGTCACCAGGACTCACCGGGATTCGCACGACGAACAGTTAGAAGAAGTCTTCCCCATGCAAGTGAGAACGTACCCCTGAACCACAAGGTCACTCATTCCCTTCGGCGTGAGCCGCCATGTACGGCAAACACATGGGTGGGCGTTCAGCATACAGAGAAGTCCAGGAAGAATTAAAAAGGGGCGATTAAAAGATGATGGTGACATGTAAAATGGTGAGCAAAAGAATTGAACGAGGTTTTCCCACGTCAGGGCGTGGACTGGCCCACCTGGACGGCCTATACGTATTTGTCACTACGGCATACGGTCTTGCTTTAGTAAACCTTTTCAAAACATCTGGACCATCTCTGATGCCCTAGATTTCCCTGAAAACATGTCCCTGAGTTAATCAAACATCTTATCAGAAAATCTGACTATTAAGGAAGTGTGATCTAATTACTAAGGCTTACAAGTCCACATAAGATGTGAGTAAGAATGTTCCTAGTATGACTGAGAATGTCCATAGCAACAGTGAAACTCATACAATTAAAAAACAACTCATACACCTCCAATTTACAGCAACTAAGCGTTGCATGATTTCAGACTCTTCAAATCATTTTCAATTACTACAATTTCCTCAAATTATTCAAAAGATTCACAACCAAAGATGGAAAATTGTCTTAGTTTTGAGATACACTGATAACATATCACTGCTAATCATGAACTGAACAATCATGTGAAGATTTTTATACCTCCTTTTTTATTTCCCTATTGATTGATTTTTTCGTGTTTCCGGGCGCGTCAACTGCTTCGGTCATTAGTCCCGTTTGTGTAGTGCATGTTTTTTCTCGGGAGATGGCGGTGACCTTCCCCCGCTGGATGGCGAGATCCGGCGCCGACCGACCGTCGGCTAATGGGGTTTCCCCCTAACCAGGACTCGCCCACCAGCGGGGCACCGCCCCAGCCGGGACAAGCTCTAAGCTCCCGACCGGTCTCCCGGAGTATGTGGTAGTGTAGTGCACATTAGTGTACGTGTGTGTGTGTAAAGGGAGAGGATAGGACAAGGAAGAGGAAGGACACATCGCGTGCGGTCCGTGGCCCGTTTGGTAGGATACTGCTCCGGCATTCGCCTGGTATTGATCGGAGAAACCACGGAAAACTACTGATCAGAGCAGCCGGCCGCTAGAATTCTCCTCCAGACGGCGACTGAATTCGACCTAGCGGAAAAGCTAGTGTCGAAAATCCTGCCGCCGTCAGGACTCGAACCTAGGACCTCCCGGTCAGAGGCGCTGCAGTGACATCAGTTAATGCACTGAGCTACCGCTCCCGATTATTTCCCTATTAATAGCTACCATTACTGTCCCGTTTCAAGAATTCTCAAATCATTTCCTTAAAGGGAAAATAAAAATGATACTCAAGTAATTGCAAATAAAACCTTTAATTCATTTCCTAGTCTGCATTTTCTGATTTCAATAAACCTTTATAATTTTTTAATTACAAATTAAATGTTAGAACTAGAAAGTCTATAATGCTAATAATTTTTGCACTGTGTACTTTTTTAATGTTAAAGTGGGCCAACCTAGGAAGAAACAAGTGTGATGAATATTTTCTGAAAGATTCTTTCTAAATGCGAGTATATATGGAAGAACAACCATTTATAGACCGATTCATTTGAAAATAATGAAGTTTATATCATTAAAAATCTGTCACTTTCCAAGAATTTCAATTATTATCTTAGTTAATTATCCTAAAAATAGTCAATGTTTAAGTGGGATTTACAGAAAAATGGAAATTCCTGGCCATTTACCATATCAGGAATGTCCATTATTCCATAAGTATTTCACACAAAACTAAAGGAATAATGAATTTAGCACATAAGGTATCAATCTGTATTAACTAAGTGAGTTTTATAGTCTGAAAATGAACAATTCTTAAAATTATTTTGCATATTCCTAATCACGTACGCAAAATGTCTTTCGTACAGCACGGTACATTTTTCCGAGATAGCCAAAATTGCGAGGCATTGCATGTTCCATAAACATTACTTTAATATATTTATGCTTACTTACTAATACTTCGAATTTATTTATGGAATAATTCTATTCTAATAATACATATTGAAATAATTTATGGAGTTAATCTATTCTAATAATATATTTTGAAATAATTTACTGACAACTGGTAATCATAAAACTCCTTTAGATTGCTCTTTGTGATCATGTTTTTATAATTTGTATTTTCAACAATACCACACACACGGATTAATTTAGTAAAATTGAAGTATAAATTGGTTTAACAGTGATTTCAATTTTCATTAATATTCACCAGACTACATGGATATCCATCAGGTCTAACACAGAATACAACTGTCAGAGAAGCAAAAATAAAAAACACAAAAATGATTTAAAAAACAAAGAAATTTAATATTACTGTAACAGGTAATTTGCTCCATAGAAAAAAAAGGGGGGGAAGAATTCCTGCTTCTTTCAATACCCTCTCCTGACGATTAATGAATTCAATTCAAAATTCCATATTTCTTATTTAGTTCCACAGCTTAAGAAAACGATGTAAATGAATATTACAGATGTCTCATAAACAATTAATTCAACATATCTAAAATCAACTGGCTACATGAAATCTTATTTTGCTGTCCAGATTTTAAGCAATGTATGTACCCAAAAAAAAAGCTCTTTCACAATGTTATTTGCTTGCAGATTGCTAGATTTTTAAAATTTTTACAAGGTTTCTTGATTTTTTTTGACAATTATTAAAAAAAAAACATTATTGCAAACATTATCAGTCACTGGTTATTGTGGGTTATTGTCTTCGTCTTTATTATCTAAATTAATAAAATAAAATAACAAATGATTGATTTGTAATAAGGTTTATTTAAATGATTCTCAAAAAATCATGGGACCCTATAAAAATTACATATGCCATCAAACATTCTATCCAAGTTCTTTTTAAAACTTACTACAAAAAGTGACAACATTCATTTACTAATTTCTACATTTTCTAGCATTAGCCATTACAAGCATTTCAAAAAGATTTTTTTCTGTATTTAATTTATCTATATTTAACAAGAATATTATTAACACTTCTATTTCCATAAGCACATTGAGAATAATAACAGATCAGAAAAGAATGCAAAAGACTACAGTATATAGAAGAAAAGAAATAGATAGTAATATCTTGCAATAAAGTTAGCAAGAAGGAAACCCAAACAAGAAAAAGTTATAGAAGAGGAAAGTATGTGCCAATCATCATTGAGGACAAAACTGAACACCGAAGAAAGTAAAAATTGATGGATACTGAAAAACAACGATCCTTGATGCAGGCACAGAGAGGCTAGGAACTGGCCTCTAAAAGAAAAAGACTGAGAACCTAGAATGACGAAGTAAGAGAGCTCATAATTAAAAGAAATTTTATCAAAAATATTAACGAACAAGAGTTGTGGAGAACCAAATCTCATACAAAGTGGCAAAAGTGAAGAAGATAACTCATGAAATAATGAAGAATGACAAGTATGTGAAGTATCTGAAGTATCTAATGACTCCTCTGGAGCACCAAGAGAACAGAAGAAAATTCTAAAGAAACTGGGAACGGCAACAAGAGGCAGATTCAACAGAGATCTAATTCAGATTAAAAACTGAGAGGAACATTACACAAGATTATGGCATGACCCACACCAAGAAGTCACAATGATGTGGAAGTATCATGATGAAACAGCAATGGAAGAGCTAGAAAAATTAAAAGCCAACCTGAAGAACAGGAAGAGAGCAAAACTAGACCACAAAAAAATGTAAAAGTAATAAAATTTGGAGGACAAGACCTAAAAACTTCTAAAACTAATGAATGAGATTGAGAAACAAAATATTACTTTGAGAATGGAAGACTTCAACAGCAGTGAAGCATCTTTTAAAAAGGAAGTAAGAAAGACAAACAACTATAGAACCTTAAGCATGCAAAAATGTTCACAAACACAGTAAAGCAATGATGAACAATAACAAGAGAAATAATCATGGAAGTACAACTTGGATCCCGCAAGACAAATAAAATAAATGTTATATTTACACTCCAGAAGATTATAGAAAAGAGGAAAACCTACAACTTCTCAACAAATACTGTTCATTGATTAAAAAACAACACAATATGAATTGAGAGATATTAAGGAAACTTTTGATTGAAGCAACAGTACTAGAACATTTAATAAAAAATATACAGACCTTGTACCTGGATCCAAAGATAGTACTTGTAATTAAAAATGACAAAAATTCAACACAACAAATAGTCAACCACCACTGGGGTGGTGGACTCCACATGCCCAGAGACACATTGTTACCACTCCTTTTAACATCTACCAGAACAACATGGTTGAACAAAAGAGGAATAAATGTAAAAAGGAACCAGAAATTATTGGCAATTGAATTTGCAGATGTAAAAGTCAGAATAACAGACAAAAGACATAACAGAAAGCAGTCTTCAAATGAAGCAAAATATTCAAAAGAGTATCAAATGAAAATATCAAGCCAAAAAAAAAGAAAAACATTAGCTTTCATTGCAAAGAATATCTTCAAGCTGAAATAGTAATAGAAAATTTAATAACTGTACAAGTTACCACATTCAACTCTTTGAAATTTAATTTGGTTAATTCAAAAGGATATGGAAGAAAAATAACAAAAATATAATACAGTGGAAAAAAGGATACAATTTTTACCAAAGAACTATTCCTAATAGATGTGCTATATTGTACTCACATACCTAAATATTAAACTACTTGACAGTACTATCTTAACGCCCAATAATTGATTAACAAATATTGTATTTTATAAATTTCATGTTTTCAGTAATTTTTTTTGTAGGAAACGTAAAGGTAACTAGCTTCATGAATTTTTATTGAGAAGGGAGGTAGATGAAAGTTGGAGGATGGGTTCAGAAGTGGACATTAGTGGATAACAGTAGTAGTAATAGTATTAGTAGTATAGTAATTGCCAGAAAAAACCTAAATTGTTTCATTAAAGTCATAAAAACAGAAAGAAACCCAACAAACACACAATGTTGTGACAGGAGATAAAATAGATTTGCAGTGTATTGAAACTTCATAGAAGCTTATGCTTTGTTTACTCATAATTCCAGTAACATTATCATATTTACTGAAAAGATTCAAAAAATTGCTGTCATGCAGTTGTAGACTTTCACTGATCGACATGTGATCAAAAAAAAATGTTCTTATACTTTATCAACATCACAATTATTATTTCGAAATTTATAATTCCATTTTGTATAAGAATCAATATTTAAAACTATTTTCATTATTAACACAATAACAAACAAAAAAATGAAAATTAACAACTGACAAGAACCAACAGTTGTATTTTGTAATTTACCAAACTGCAACAGTAAAAAGGGGGAGAGTGACAAAAAATTATTTTTAGACATTTATATTGAAAACGGCCAGGTGGGAAGTTCCATCCCCACACAACTTTCACTTCCACACAATTAACAGTTCAAAACTAATAACGAGATCACACTGTCTATTATAAGCACCATTAAAAGCCACACTATTCATCAATAAACAAGACATTCGAAGTACTCAATGCCTGCGTCACCTAGTTCGCAAAACATTTTCGACACCTGTCAATAACACTGTCACCATCGCACGAATATCAATACGTCAACTCCATCTTCCGGCTCTCCCAACATCAACTCCGCGAGAGGAGCAAAAAACAAAATTTTGCAAGCAAAACATTGTAATAAACAAACAATAGAGCTCAGGAGCGAATTAATAACTTACCATTTTATCTTAGAATTCATACTTCCTCTGGAAGACACTCGCAAACAACGTTTGCACAATGTCCCAATCTTTGCAACAAAAAGCTCTAAAAGCAGTTGTCTACGCAAAATGTAATAAAATGTATAAATGCCACCATGAATGCCTAAAATTACAGCGCACTGCGTTGATGGATATTCCTTTCATACATTCATTGCACTCATTGGGATCCATTTAGTACAACTAGTCCTTTACTCCGTGACGATAGACGATCAGCTCACGATGCGGTAAAATGAGCCGATTTATCTCGAAGAACGGTTCACCGGCAGTTCTTATAAAAGAATCGTGGTTCTTCGCTCTTTCGCTGCTCGAAGCTCGCCGAGGTCCATAAGACACCTTTAAAAGGTAACACTACAACAATCGGTTACCACAAAACCAAATATGTCTCCTTTTATAAATATTTAATTGCTAATTAATAACGCAAAAAATAATTTAATTGTTCTTCAAACTTCCGAGTAACTAATGATGAGCTGTCGTGCGCCAGCCACACAAATACCCAAAAAATATTCATAACTAGTGGTGCAAAAACCACTAGTTTTCTCCGTATTTTCTCGCCCTTAGTAACGGTTACGTAAACTATTTTTACTGCAATTTCTGTCTGAATTTACACATCTCAGTCATCATATTTTAACTCGTAGAACATTAGGTGAGAAAACGAAATATTTTCAAGCAAATATCAACACCAATTCGACAATTAAAACTGCGTTTCATACAGCTAAATCATATGTCCCAACAATGAGATAAATTCACAGAAATAAATAAAACCCACTTATATTGTCGCTCTCCAACAATGAACTTCTCACATATCCATTGCTGCATTGTTGCCTGAGGCAGCGTACGGTGGTAATAAAAAATTAAAGTTAATATATGTTTTAAATAATTTCTAAAAGGTTAATTTGTGAACATATAGGAAAAGCTCGAACGTAAGGAACAAAGAAATACGAAATAATAGACAAATTCTAACTTACGTAGCATCCGACTGCCTCCATGTACTCTATAATTACGTTCTCGAAGCGCGGGAAATTCGAAGTGGGGGCCTATGTTCAACGCCAAATTACACAAACAATACTTATACGTATTTTCGAAAAATTGAACAAGACCTTATTTGAAGATCCGTTTTTGATGAAAACCTTTCATTTAGAAAAAATATCTTCATAATTGTAGTTGTAGGAAGACGACAAAAAATTAAAATGTTTTGCACTTATCGAAAAATTAGGAACGCGAGACCTGCATCAATCTTTTAAGCAGCCTTTACTCTATCTCAGGTCAAAGGTTAATAAATAATCTAGTGTCGTTTTTTAAGAAAAATTGTTTAAAGGAAATAAAAATTGCCTCTGTTTGACACAAAATTACGCAAAATACTCGCTACTAAGTTGAGAAAAATTTATGTAATGCTGCGCGAAAAATTTTCGGCAGAAAAACTCAATAAGAGTTTTGGGCCCTGGTAAGAGCCAGGCTCTGGTAACGAAAAAGTGGATAAATCCAGTTTGCTAAATTTAGAGGGGGAATCCTCTATTACGTGGTGTACCCAGAATACATGTTTTTATGTCTTAGAAACAGAAAAATTGAATGACGGCAAAACATCTGTCAGTCTATCTATCCGCCTGTGACCGACGCTAGCGGCTAAAATTTTCTCCAAAATTCATATTCCCCAATCGATTTGGCTAATGTCCCGGCCCTTTGAATTCGAAGTCGATATTTTAATTCGGCTAAATGCCTAAATCGGAGTTTTAGGAACCACCCTTGAAGGACCTGGACCTGCATCAGCGATTTCTTTAGATAATGGTAATAAAGATGAACAGAAGTTCTCGATTATGAAAGCAACTAGCCTTCACTAGCGCAATTTTAATGCTTAGAATGTTGTGATCAGTGCTCGCTGCGAAATTTTGCCTCCAACTGTTTATTGCTCAAGGGAGGGGCAAGCTCGTTGTGTATATTTCGCGAATGTTCACTCCCGCCTAAGATGTGGCATAATATTCTGGGGAAATACATCTTATAGCTCCCAGACTTTTAGATTACAAAAACGAATTGTACGAATAATAACCAAATCCCACCTACGTGATTCATGTAAGCCTCTCTTCATTAATCATTACCTTGTCTGTTGATTAACGAATCAGTGTTTTTTGTCAAAAATGACTTGCTTAAGGGCGGGAATATATTTACAGAAAATGCCGATGTCTATTACTATAACACTCGACGTAGAAATCATATTCATCAGGTGACAGTATCAACAGCTCAATACAAAAAATTCGCATACAATACATGTACATTATTTTACAACACTTTGCCAGATGACGTTAAACGAATAAATTCGATAGAAAAGTTTAAATCCCAAGAGAAATCGTTTCTGCTGCATAACTGTTTCTATACAATTAAAGACTATACCGAGCATCACAAGAAAAGTAACATTAATTTTAACAATGATACATAATGCATTATTTACTATTTGGACTGTATAAACAACCTGTAACAACTACAGCCTCCGGGTCAATGACCCCCATTTCGATCAGGTTTTTCGTCCAGTTTCCCTGATCCATTGAGCAAATGCTGAGATGGCCCCTTCTTTTGCTTCTGGACATAAATGTAACTTCATTTTCTGTGCACGTCTTCTAGAATTCAGAGGGAAATACAATTATTCAATTTAATGTTTCCGTGTTGTCGCGGCAGGAAGTATTATTCCGAAGGACAACATGGATAAGCGCCAAAATTTATTGCTTAGTTATCCTTAAAAATAGATTTTATTACATGGGAGTTTTTTTTTAAATTTAGGTAGTATATGACTTAGTTAAGGGATCACGGAATTTTGAAAATGTGCACGCAGTTCACTTTTCCCCATAGCACGTCATACGCAGTGTGAACTGTTTTTTGACGTAAAATAAATTTTAAAAAAATAAAGCAATCTCAAGAAAAGTTGCGCGAGTAGTACATTCAATGTTTGAATGTACTACTCTCTCTCTCTCTCTCTCTCTCTCTCTCTCTCTCTCTCTCTCTCTCTCTCTCTCTCTCTCTCTCTCCCCCCCCTCTCTCTCCCCTCTACTCTCTCTCTCTCTCTCTCTCTCTCTCTCTCTCTCTCTCTCTCTCTCTCTCTCTCTCTCTCCCTCTCTCTCCCCCTCTCTCCTCCTCTCTCCCCCTCCCCCTATTCCCCTCTCTCCCCCTCTCCCTATCATCTCTCCCCTCTTCCTCCCCCTCTCCCTCCCCCTCTCCCCCTCCTCTCTTCTCCCTCCTTTCCCCCTCCTCTCCCTCTCTCCCCCTCCTCTCTCCACTCTCCTCTCCCTCGTTCTCCCTTGCTCTCCCTCTCTCTGTGTGTATATATACATTGGATGCATTGTAGCATATCCAATCATCTTATTAGGAATAGCATTGTGAAATGAAGCACATAATTTCATTCTTTGAACAGCCTTTACCTTTTTTCCAATGTATGTATTTATCAAATAAATAGGATATCTTGTAATAAAAATAAATGGTGGTATTGCCATTTCTAAATTTTTATTATTATTCGTAATTCTTTTAAATGCTATAAAGGAAAGATATAGCTTTTTATAAATAGTTGGTGGTGTTATATTACAAGATTCTGATAATAATTGCTCATTTCGATTTCGATTTTGCAGATTATAATGATCAAATTCACTGGCATATATTTCTTGATTATCATGTCTACTTGTTTGGAATACTACAAAAACAATATAAAGCATATCACAATGTAAAGAATGGTATTGATTGGTAATATCGATTTCAAAATTCTTTTTTCCAATAATTCCAGATAATTCAATTGTTAGTAAATCATAAAATGAAATTGTAGATGTAGGACTTTTTATCAGATTTTCCTAAAGTTTCATAGCATAAGAAGATTCTAATATACAATTGGTACATTACTTTCAAAATTTTGAATGATTTTTTTTCTTCCCCTGGTAATGTTGCAATAGCGATAGTACCATATGATTTTTTTGATGCCCATCGATATAATACATTATTCATCGTAAGTGACTGTGTAAATGAAATCGTGATATGTAATTTCTTCAAAATCTTAAAAAAAAACACTTATTAATCTCAAAGGATATAGAACCTCATCCTCTTTTGATTGCAATTTTGAATTATAATTAATACCAGCAATATCTAATGGAATAAATTCATTTGTTGAAAAAGATTTTTTGGAAAACAGTTGACGTAATACCAGGATAATACCACGTAATACCAGGATAATAAGCATACATAATCACATTTCCATTATTTGTGTGTTCAATACCTATACCATGCATGTCCCATTTCATGAAGTAAAACAGAAAATAAATTATTTTTTCCTTGTAGTGTATTTGCATCTCTATGATAATACCATTCTTGGTCTAAATCAATTTGGATTTCTAATGAAGACTTATTTGCATTAGGAAATTTAGCATGTGCTAATATACCACCTTTTCCATCAAACTTATCAGAACACATATGTTGATCATGTTGGCATTGATGATCACCACGTTTATTGGATATAATTATATCAGGATGTAAAATATCTCTCTCAAAATGTTAATTCGTATGAGATAACCATATTTCAAATGCTGATTCAGTTAAATCTAATATTGCCTGATTTACAATACTATAATACCATTTCATTGTAATCTTATTCCATTTTTGTGAAGATGTGTTAAAATGAGTATCATTCACACCACATCGTGGTTGACTTAATAAATCTAATGTATCACTATCACTCCATCTACCGGTGGTTCTAATGGGTAATTATTTTATTGAAGAAAGGTTTTCTTAATAAAATAATTTCCTTCTAAATGGACGTTGTATTCAAACTGAAACAAGCTACATATCATGTTAAAATTCATAAAAAGATCACAGATTTAAAAGAAGGATCTGAAATCCTGTTGCTGATTTAAGAATGGTAGATACAAAATTTGGATCTCATACAGTTGTTATAGATCGAAAAACTGATAAACAAGGTCAAATGTTTAATGTATTTTTACCTACTTGATATGGTAATTGTTTAAAAGAAAAGAATATTAAAGATCTTCAAAAAAGAGAGTAATCTATATCAAAAAATATGAGAGTAATCTATAAAATATGGCAAAAGATGTGATTGAATTAAGCTTTTTACATGATTAAATATTTGAATCAACTTCAATGCATGAGTATGAAAATTGAAATTATGAGGTTTAGGTTCATAAAATAGATCATAAAATAGACCTCAAAGCCTGAAAACACGTACAAATTGCTAATATTTTGGGATGAAAATATGAAAATATAGACAATTTATCGCAAAAATTTGAATTTTAATACAAAGATGTGGAAATATTTAAAAATTATAAATATGGGAGCAATTAAAATCTGGTCTAGGATGCTCCCTTTATATTCTACTTGCACCAAATTCATTTCAAACTAAATGGACACGTTATCGCTCGTGCATTTACTAAGGGGTGAAACTTTGTCTTTGACCTAATACATGATTTTCATAAATAACATTGAGACTGTGCAACTCATAATCGGAAAGCTTACTTTCAAAGTAAGTTATCTCTAAGACGCTCATTTCTTTCTGTATTCAAATTTCAACGAGTATATGACTTAGGGTAGGGATCACAGAATTATGAAAATGTGCATAGAATTCACTTCTCTCCTAGCACGTTACACACAATGTTTAACTGTTTTGATGTAAAATAAATAAAAAAACATTTTTTTTAGGAAAGGAAAATGTTTATATACAGCTTTATATTAGAAGTTATGGTCATGATTTGTCGAACGGTACCTAGCTTTTCTTCAGAAGTCTAAAGAGAAGCATATAAGTGAAATAAATCTGAAGACAAAAGTAACAGAAAAATCATTAATTTGAAAGGAAGAATAGTTTCTATGGGAGGAAATGGAGTTTTTACTTAGATAGGTATAAAAGTGTTTACGTGGGTAACAGAATTTTATTTTACAAGGAAATAATGAAGTGGCAGCTCATGCATAGGCTTCATGGTTGCACAATTCCAACATAATCATAAAATACTTTCGTTTGTAATATAGATTTTCCATGTAATGTCATTTAATATTTGAGATATTGCAACAATATCGATTAATGAAATCATTTTCAAATCAAAGAGCGCCCGTCGGGTGCTGTCTCTGACATTTAGTTGCAACATAGGTAGTACGATTTGTGACGTCAGGCTTATGAATGTTTAATGGCTGTTGTCGTCTGGTTGTCGTTTTGCGTCAACATTTCGAACAGTTTTCCTCGTGTGTTTTAGTTTCGCAACGACAACGTAGAAGGCGCCACAGGCTTACATTGCAGCCCGCTGGGAATCTATTTGTCCTTGTGAGACACGGAGGGGATTACCAATTTTTTGTCTTTGTCTGAATTTCGCATTTTTATTTTATGAATTCGCGTGTTATTGAAAACACACAAGTTCAGCCAATACAAGTATTTGAAGGTATTAAATGCACTATTTGGGATGTCTGGAGAATTTCATTTCATTTTATATTAGATTTGTCGATTCAAAATGTGAATTGATAAGTGTAGTTTCTATTGTGGAAAGGTTGAAATAAGACATGACTATTGTTCTCTATGTATTCTCCTTCTGTTATTATACATACGTGAGCGAAATCTATTGGCTTACCTAGAGATTTTGAAAATAAATTTCATTAAAGAACCGGATAAATTTCGTTAAATTGACAGAGAAGTCAATTTTCAGATAGGGTGTTACTAAAGAGAAACTCGCAAAATTTTGAAGCATGATGGGATATCTTAGAAATATTTTGATACGTAAAACAAGGAAAAAACAGAGATGTATTTTTGAAAATAAATGTATACTGCTGTACCCGTGAAAACATTCTGCACTTAGTATATCATTGTATTAAAACTAAAATTAGTATAATATCGGATCCTAAGTTCGATTGGTCAGGCCCTGAACGATGTGTTACAGCTTTATACGTCCGGAATTGGGCGAGTCAATCTTCTAATCAGTGGCGGCTTCAGAGACAATTTTGAGGAGGGAGCACAAAATTCTTGAATGGGAATATGCAAGACCGATGCAAGCAAACAGTGAATGTAATGCATAAATATAGTGTTTTAATAGGTCATGGTGGAAGAAAAATTCTTGCATCACGGAATAGGCTTTGTACACTACTGCATCCTGCACACGAATCGGAGGAAAAGTATTTGGAGTTCAAAAAACTCGTCAGTAGGTAACTCTTGACATCCTGTAAGAAAACCTTTCCCAAGAACCCAAGTCACCGAGCCTGGGCTGCACCCGCAGAGAGCCACCGTTCGTAAGTTCCATGTTGCAATCTTTACCACTTCAAGCATTGTGCTTATGACAACACCAAATTTTGCTACACTGTAATAGGACACAGTTACTTTATATTTCGATGTTTATAACACGGCGCGTGATGGCCTGTCTTGTGTTGCCGAGAAAGACGCAAAGAGTCATGCCATATTCCATCATGAAGACAGGCCCTCTCGCACGATGTTATAAAACCGAAGTATAACATGAAATAATATACAAAAGGAAAGGAAAGATGGATGTGTATTATTTGGGAGGGCAGTGTCCCTTGAACCTCCTTGCCGCACCCGCCACTGCTTCTAATACTGCTAAGCGTTGAGATTAAATTTCTAAAATATTCAAATAGTCATTTCAATTTTTTCGTGGAATATTATTCCTTGCTCTATTCTTTCAATTTCATTTTACGTGGATTCTGACTAACTCTCCAGAAAGGGTGAATGTGCCCAAAAGGGGTAGCCAAAAGAGCTAAATGTCCAAAAACGTAATAGAAACTTCAAAAAGGTCCCCTTTGGCTTATGACAATTCGAATCACTTTTTACTTTCTCGTACACGTGCGTATATACGGAGTAATATACGTAGTATAGAGAAAGTTATGTAATGCTGCGCGTAAAAATGGCGAATTTTCGACAGAAAAAAAATCATTGCTGGGCCCTGAAAACTAGAAAGTGGATAAATCCAGTTGCTAAATTAAGAGAAAAAATCCTCTAACACGTGGTGGAGCCAGAATCCCAGTTTTGTGAGTCCATAATTAGTTCTTTTATTAAGGCCATTTGTATTTTTTCAAAAGTTGTAGTAGTTTTCGTGCAATAGTGCGTGCAAGATTTGCAATTTCAAAAAATTACAAAAACAAGATTTTATCAAAAATGGCTCCAATTTTTTTCTTTAAATGTTTGGTCGTTTTAGTGCCAAACGAACCCTGTACGATGACATAAACACCACATTGCTCTATTCTTTTGTTTTTTTCAAACATTACAAGAATGATTTTTTTTGACATGTCTCTCACGTTGGTAATATTTGCATTAGAGGCGATTTCTTCACGTTATTTTATTTATGAGTACATGTGATGTCAAATAAAGTTTCTCGAAAATTCAACAGTTTTTTGTAAAAATTATCTCAAAATCCCGCATTTTCGGAAACGCTCAATCGTCATTTTCTCAAAAAATTGCTCCAAATTTTTTCTTCCAATTTTGTGAACGGATAGTAAAAATTACACTGTTTAAGATGACATAAAATTCATTTTGGTGTATGTTTTTATTTTTTCAAAAATTACACAAATGGATTTTTTTTTAATGTTTCACGCCGGTCATATGTACATTTCAATCGCTTTCTTTGCATTATTGCATTTGTGAGTGGATGTGCTTCAAATGACTTCAAATTAAGTTTTTCGAAATCTCAAAAGATTTCTGTGAAAAAGAGCTTCAAATTTCGCATTTACAGTAAGCTTAATCGCCATTTTCTTAAAAACGGCTGCACATTTTTCAATAAAAGTTTGTATTTATGACGTAGTTTTACTGTTCTTTAATATTCTTGAAGTAATATTTCAGTTCTACGATTAAGAAACTGAAAAGTTGAGAAAATGTAAAAAAAAAGGTACTTTGAGCGACGATAGATGGCAGCTGGCCAGAGAATGGAGCAAGACCTTCAATCCAGTCTACACCAAGGAAAATTTGCTACGATAAAGTCTGTGCCAATCTGTAACGTCTCTAGTTAATTCTGTCATGATGGGCGTAAAAAGACGAATCCAGTGATATACATATTGTTGTAAGTTAGATAAGCATTTATGCTAAGCGTATTATATGTAGAGAGGACTGGAAGTTGAAGAACTTATGTTGATGACAGCAATGATAAATTCCTCAGATCGATGTTCGAACCCTCGAACATGAAACCACCAGGCACACTGTATATCAGTTGCGCCACTGCTTCGAATGTTCAACTATAAATACCTTGTGGTCATGAGGACTGATCATGATTATGGCAATTGCGCTTTCACCTTTGAAACAGTAAACTCTCTCCAAGTAAAAATATTCAAAATTATTTCGTATGATATACAAGAATTGTTTAAACAATAAATTGTTATTTAAATACTAAACAATATTCTATTTCAGAATTTTAGATATACAGCAATAAAATATAACCTTAAATTTACTGCCTACTAGTCTACTCTAGCTCATTTCTCGCGACCCCCGCCATCATCCTCGCTGGCTTCGAGGGATGAGGAGGGGGGAAGAAGAGGGAAGGTTGCAGACGACGTGAAGGGAATGTCTTCGAAACGAGATTCTCGTGTTCTCGCTAGCAACAACTGAAACTAACGAGAGCGCTTCTGAAGCGAGATTGTCGTATTCTCGTGATTCTCCAGTTACCAGAATCCCAGCTGCATAGTTCCAAGATTATTATAACTAAAGACACACAAAACAATAAATTTATTTTACTTATGATGTCTGCACATTTCATTTTTTTTTAATGTTTTAACACTTATATGTCTAGCGTGTTCCTAAGGAGATGCTGTACGAAGCAGTAGTTAGTTCAAACTTTCACCTTAAAATATTGCAGAAATATTCACATCCTAAAAAGTGTGACCATGTGCATTTCAAAAGTTTGAGGGAAAAAAATTAATATTTTTTTAAATTATAAAATGGTGTAATGAAAATATTTTATAAAATAATTCAGGCAGAAAAGGGGTAATTGTCAAAATATTGTGTTTGATATTATTAATTTACATTGTACTAAATTGAATTTTTTATTTTTTATCTTTTTGGTAGCTGAAGTGATTCATATTTATGGGTGCAACGTTCTATTTTGAAATAAATGTGACTTGTTAATATCGAAATATTCTTAATTTATTAATTAAAATTAATTAAGTGCAAATGAGTATTTTTAATGTTTTAATTTTCATATAGTACATATTGATTGAATGGTCCTTCAAAACTATTATAATATCTAAAGAATCATATGGTTTTATTACTGAAATGCGTTTCATGTTTCATGTCTACATGGCATACGTTTATAATGTATATATTGTAAGACGTGCAATTGCATATTTTTACGTTTGGCGCGTATAAAACATATTTTTACAAATATATATTTTAATTTTCATAAAAAAGTTATTTAACGTAAATAGGATTATACATTGCTCGATCTTGGGACTAACCGTTGAGGTTAGCAATGGTATTCGTAGCTCCATGCGACTAACATTTGCTTTTCAAAACTACAGGAAAAGGAAGCATGCCTCTACTTTCTTTTTCAGAAGTTACTGAAATTGAGCTCACATTATTATTAGAAACAGGCATTTCTGCGTAACATATAATTGACACCATGCCTCGGCTGTTTTCTTTCGCTGTACTCGCGGTAATTCTGATATTGAAAAGATCTGTGACCTATGCCTTCGTATCAGAAGGGCAGCGTGTACGGGAAATGACCCGTGGGGCACGAGTCATTTCTGCAAGAAACAAGAGCTGTTTATTATCAGTACATCTTCAGTCTCGTTGGTATGGTGAGTGCGATGAACACCATGACCTGGTACAATCAGGAAGAACAGCGATACATGCGTATGCGAATTGAAATGCAATACACTGTGGATCACGTCCACCCTAACAATGTGATTTTAAGGTGTACTACTGAAAATAGATAGCTCTCGGATCCGTCATGAAGCAATAAAGTCACTTGCGCAATAACGTTCCAAGACTTTTAGGCGTTGAACGTGGAGTAATCCTCCTTCGCCGGTCGTACGTCGTGTTCTAATTCATTGCTTTTTATCCCTATCGGCCATGGGATCGGCGCCGTTAGTATCCGGGATTCCCAGACGGTCACTAATCCAGGGACCCGCTGTGTCTCGAACTGCTTAACTTTCGTTCCGTGAATTCGCGGAGCTCGGTTAACAAGTTGTTACCGTTGCATGCTCAATACCCGGCGATACCTGTAGAGCAACAAACAATACACAAGATCCAAGAATATTTTATATTGTTCTATACAAAGCTTGGAAAATAAATTCTAAGAAGCTTGTTCCCGAGTAGTCTCGCTGTCGATAATACAGACAATAAAATATTTTTTGCTGTGTTCATCGTGGTAAATACTTCTATCTTCCACGTTCCCATGTGACAAACTAACTTTCATTTCATTATAGAGAGTACCCAACGAAAAATTTGCAGTGTCTAATTCAGCAGGATTTTGTCTAATTGTGAATTTACTATTTGTGAACTAGAAAATGCCGAAAGAAAAATGTCAGGAGTGTTATTGCTTAAACAACAAACGAGTTTACTGTCAGAAAATTTAAATAAATACTTAGTAGTTTAATAACTTAGTAAATACTTAATAATCCTAATGGAAATGTATAGAATTATTCACTAGCAATGTAATTTAGAGAATAGCTGATAATTAATGTAGGAATTTTTGTTTTCGTAAATGAATTTCATGAATATCTATTGGAGTGAAAACATGCATACGTATTATGCTGTTTTGAGAACAAACGAACTTACATTACAAACATTTCCGTCATGTTGAAGGGAAGGTCCAATATACGAAAAATCTATTTACAACGTTTTGAGAAAACACAATAATTAATATAATAATAATAATAATAATAATAATAATGTTTATTGACAGTATAAAAATCCCTTGGTAATAATTGTTTATCACTAACTTAAAATAACTTAATAGAAACTTATGATATAGCTATAGCCAGTGGCAACGCTAGTGATGAGCGGAAGGAGTGGACCGCTCCGAGTGACATCCTCTTAGGAGTGACACACAATCATACTCCATTAAAAAAAAACATTATTTACAAAATTTGAGCTATCGTCTTTGCGACAGACGTTTCTGAAACAAAACCTGCGTGTTGCTGCGCACCCCCGCCTATATAGGGGTCTGGCTGTGACGTACGTCGTCACCCTGACGGACACTCGGCATGGCCTTGCGACACATCCGGAAACAACGCGTCACTTATACTCCGATTTAAATAGTGTGACTTTTGGCTTTGATCGGTTATACGCGGATATCCAATCGGGAACTTCGTTGTGACTTAATTTTTGGTATTGCACCTTCCGATAGGATAACCGCGTCCCAGCTGATCAAACGTCAGAAGTCATTCAATTGAAATCGCAGAATACCCCTTCGCCCTACGACCGTTGGGTTTTGGCCCCCACCCTCATTCCTATTGTGAACACATTCCACAATCGTGAGGTGTCCATGTTGACCCGCTGTTGAAGACGTTGCCACGTCCGGAGTATTAAAAGCAGACGGTACAACTGCGAATACTTTATGGATTATGCTATTAGTGTTGTCCGGTATTCCGACTAACTACTACAATGCATAATTCTCAAAATTAATTCTCGCATTAGTAACGGTTAAGTTGTATTAAAACACTGCCATATTAACACCACTACATTATTAACATCCAGCCTTATATCCAAAATCTGTCCATATTAACACATCTCAACCATTAATTGCAATACTCACTACCAAACGTAGAGCATGAAATGCGAAAACTAATTATTTCCAAGCTAATTCATCACCACAAATTCAACAACCAAAAACTGTTTTCCATGCAGGAGAAGCATTGTCGCTAAACAATGAGTAGTAATTCTATTCGAATCTATTCGAAGGTGGCGTTGCCATAGGGATGACTAAAATGACCACGCAACTTTCAGAGGGAAAGTATTGGATGGAACATGTTGTGTGCGTGTTCCTAGAGCATTTGTAAGTTTTTGATAGTATTGTGCGGTTCCAGAGATTTTCGTTCCGTGTCACGTTTGTTACTTATTTGTAAATTTTTGGTTGTATTGTGCGTTTTTCTAGATTTTGGTTTCGGGTCACGTTTTTTTAAATTGATGGTGTTATTTGCTTCCTTTCGGTTTGTTGAAGTTCTAGTTGCGCATTTCTTTCATAAATTTGACGCGAAGAACCACAATTTTGTCAGACTTGTGTATCTATCAAGTCACTACCTTTTCGTTTAATATACGATACAATGAGCCGAAGTAAAAATTGATCTTGCGAAAGTTGTAACATGTGATATGATAATAAAATGAAGTGTATGTAAAGTTTGGATTCAAGTGCCTTTCATCGGATATGAATATTGCCATCTAAACGAATTTCGAGCGTATGTGCTATTTGAGTTGAATGTGACTGCAGCGCCTCTGACCGGGAGGTCTTAAGCTCGAGTCCTGACGGCGGCAAGAATTTCGACAGTAGCTTTTCAGCTAGGTCGAATTCAGTTGCTGTCTGGAGGAGAATTCTAGCGGCCAGCTACTCTGATCGGTAGTTTCCCGTGGTTTCTCCGATCAGCACCAGGCGAATACCCGAGCAGTACCCTACCAAACGGGCCACGGACCGCGCGCGATCTGTCCTTCCCCTTCCTTGACCTATCCTCTCCCCTTACACACACACACCAACCTGCACTAAACTACCACATATTCCGGGAGACCGGTCGGGACCTTAGAGCTTGTCCCAGCTGGAGCGGTGCCCCGCTGGTGGGAGAGAACTGGTTAGGGAGAAACCCCACTAACCGACGGTAGGTCGGCGCCGGATCTCGCCATCCAGGGGGGGAAGATCACCGCCATCTCTGCACATGCACTACACAAACGGAACTAATGACCAAAGCCGTTGACGCACCCGGAAACACGAAAAAATCAATCAATCAATTTGAAGGTAATCCAGCCCCGAGGAAATCGCAAGTCAGGCGGGGCGACAGCCCCTCCCCTGCCAAGAAGAGGGGCTGCGGCGGGTAGCAGAGGCTGGTGCGTCATATGCCGCAAAACGAAGAGGGGGGACAGCTCTCCCCCTGACTAGGAAGGAGGAGGGCAAGGACTAGAAGGCGCTAGAGGAGAGCATCATGCTCCTTCCTAATTCTGTGCTCGTTCTGTTAAATTTAAAAATTGTATTCGATCCTTTGTCTATGAAATTGGTTTCTCTCCCGGATTCTGGACGACCTGGCTATGTTTTTGGACCTGATTATGGGCGTGGTTGGTAAATGCACATTGAGGGATTTTTGTTTTGGTGACGAATTGACTTTGCAAATGGGCAGTGAATAAATTTGTATTAACCTGTTTTCGAGTGCAGTTATTTTAATGGTGATGAGAAAAAAGCAGCATGGCCAATCGAGAACAGTTAATTTTACTTTTGCATCAAATTTCGTGTAGTGCAAAAGCAGCAAGAATCATCACTGTTAGCGGCAGCATTGAGAGCCTATGGACCAGCCGCAGAAAGCGGTTTTGTCCCCACCACTATGGGCGTTCAACAACAGCAGAGAAGATTGGGACGCCTGCGTCACAATGAAGGAGCATCACTTTAAATGTCGCGTAGTGGACGATGAAGAAGTGAAGACGTCGGTTCTGGTAAGCTGTACAGGTAAGCAAGTAACCTGTTAATCAAGACAAAAGTGGAAGATTCACTCAAAAACATTGAGTAAGCAGAAGTAAAAAACGTTTAGCGGAGCATTTTGAAAATAAACGCTCGTGATAGCATAGATATACAGGTTTTATGAAAGTCGTAAAAAGCAAGGACAAAGATACATCATTGGTTGGTGGAACTTAAAGATGTAGTCACGGAGTGTAATTTCAAGAACGAATGTGGTAAAAGTTTTGCCAAATCACTGGTTATGGAGATGTTGATACTAAATTCCCCAGAAAATAAATACCTACCGCCGAACAGATCGAAGAAAAGATGGAGGGCGTTCTGGAAGGAAGCTCCTTCCTATCTCTCACGATGTGTGCTTCTTCGCGGTCTCGCAGCAGCCAGTCTGCCAGCAGTTTGCCAGCGATGTTGTGAGTACTAATGTGTGTAGAAGATCTTTCATTATTGCAATATATACCAGGGTAGAGAAGGTTTCGAAATAAAATAGTTTAATTTTTATAAAATGTGACCAAACAATAGTACTTGTGCAACACTGGAAATCAAAGCCAGAACTAAATATCTATGCTCGTAAGTTTAGTGTAATTGCATAAGGGAACAGTGAAAATGTATGAACTGGTTACCATTGCTCGTGAGAAAGGCAAATATAAGTTCGTCTTCCGCCATGCCATTGCCAGTATAAACCAATAAAACTTATATGGGCACAGGTGAAAGGCTACGTGGCTGAACGTAATGCAACGTCTAAAACTGCGGACACTGAATGCCTTGTACACGAAGCAATTGCTAACATGTCAACCAGTGCTTGAGAAGATTGTGTGAAACATTAGGAGAAGTTGCGAGAAGATGAGTTTTTACGGAAATTGCTGCGCATCAGGCCTTTGAACCCCTCCTAATGAATTTAAACGAGAGTTCTTTGTCTGCGTCCGAGTCCGATTCTTGAGATACGAGTGGCTTAGACGAGTAAGACAAGGTAAGACAAGTGTAATGTTCGGAACCACATGCAAAAAGAAAAAAATACATAGAACGTACTGCTACATTTTATTTTATGTGTCTTGCAAGGACAAAACCCGCCTGATTTGTACTTTCTTACAGCTAACAGGACGTTCGCTCGCTACGCCGTGTGGGCGGTATCTGTTACGCCACATATCTCCGCTGCACAAGCGACGTGACGTCACGGCAGTTCTCAGTCATTCTTGCGTGGTCGAACACGCAACACATCCAACCTTTTGTAACAGTCCAAACCTTTCAAATTGTTCTGGAAGAAATTGAATACTCGTTCCTGATACGTCAATTCTCATCCCCACCCAACGTTTTATGTGCAGTCAATCTTGCGACGCGAGCGCCTGTTACAGAAAATTCAGTTCAACCACAGACGTGTTAAGTTACAGCGTGTGTTGTCTCTCGAACTCCGTGAGGAGGTACTCGTATACTGCATGTTTCCCATGTAATTCATTTTAATGTCTCACAGCGGGTATTACTTCAAACGTGGGGTCATAACACATTAACCTGTCCACCATCAGTTTAATATCAAACTCTGTATCAAGCATACGGCCTGCGTCTTACGTAATTAAAGTCAATGTCTCACGGCGAGCGTTGTAAAAATCTGTCTCGATGTCTCACAGGGAGCATCACTTGTGCTAACTAAAGTGTATTTTGAATGTAACCGAATCACCTAAACTGTACATCGTGTATTTGTGCCAGTAATTTATATGTTTAAGAATATACGTATTTTAATAATTAAATTAGTTCAAAGAATTGGTCGCCCCGACCGGGATTCGAACCCGAGCCTTCTGGTTTACGCCCAGCTGCTCTAACCCCTAAGCTACCGAGACAACCAACCCTTTGAACAGTTTTCACGAGCGCGATTATCGCTCCTTGTATGTATATATAATTGTCACCTTACCTGTCACCTTGTTGGATGCACTTACGATCGGAGAATATGTTCCGCAGACGTACAGCTATCCAAATTGTGACCATGTTACTGAGTAACAAATGTATTTTAATAATTAAATAAGTTCAAAGAATTGGTCGCCCCGACCGGGATTCGAACCCGGGCCTTCTGGTTTACGCCCAGCTGCTCTAACCCCTAAGCTACCGAGACAACCAACCCTTTGAACAGTTTTCACGAGCGCGATTATCGCTCCTTGTATGTATATATAATTGTCACCTTACCCGTCACCTATTGAATGCACTTACGATCGGAGAATATGTTCCGCAGACGTACAGCTATCCAAATTGTGACCATGTTACTGAGTAACAAATGTATTTTAATAATTAAATTAGTTCAAAGAATTGGTCGCCCCGACCGGGATTCGAACCCGAGCCTTCTGGTTTACGCCCAGCTGCTCTAACCCCTAAGCTACCGAGACAACCAACCCTTTGAACAGTTTTCACGAGCGCGATTATCGCTCCTTGTATGTATATATAATTGTCACCTTACCCGTCACCTTGTTGGAATATACGTATTTTGAAAATGCGTGTCTGCATCTGATTGCAACTGGAGGAAGCACTGGAACCCGCACACCGTGAACAATAGCCATATGACCTCTCAACATCCTAAAAGTGCACAGCGGTCTGAACAGCCCATTTCTAGCATATACTATCTCTGTCTCTCTCTGCGCAGAGAGAACAGTCACCTGCCTTCCCAGCTTTCGCCAATAATAGCGTGGTGCAGACGGAAATAGCGACAACGGTGCACGGTCAATGAGCGATCGATACGCCGACATGGCGCGCGAACACTATCATTCCTATAGTGAGCCCAGGGCGGCCTCTCAGGCGCACAATCATGTGGTGCTTTTTCGGTCGTAATTTAGGCTCAGGCTCTACTTCCGCGCCGCAATTGAACGAGCCGCGCGGTAGTAGCGGTGGCACGCGACCGGTCATCGCTCGAATCCCCCAAGATTTGGCGGCGGGGCGGGCGAAGTTCGCAATCGTTCGCTCCCGGCAAATTGCGAAGAAGGATCCGTTTCCTCCCCGAGATGCTCGCATGGATCCGAGGTCACGTGAGGCGTGAACCAGTTCACCCATAAAAAAAATTGCAAAGGAAAAAGTTGAAGATTTTGGCTATTATCCCTCATCGTACCCTTCGTGAAGCAATCGACTTACTGTGGCGAGAACATGAACGTTAATTTGGATTGCCCTATCATGCGCTCTATATCTGCGTCGATACCTTTCCAGTAACAATACTGCGTGGCTAGTTGCTTGGTTCTGGATATCAGTGGCGGCTGGTGCCCGAACAACGTAATTTCCGATATTCAGAACACTAATACCGGGTGATCATTATAAAACGCAACCCACAGCAAGCACAGCGAAATGCACTGACAACAATGTTTGGGCGAGTCGGATAGCGGATGCTGGTTTCAAGCGGGTAAACTGACGGGAAATACGCTTAATCCCCTCTCCCACTAACGCCACCCTGAGGAGGAGAGCAGGTGACCGCCGAGTTCAAAGAGAAAGGCACGCCTTCGTATATTGTTTAAAAGTGAAATAAATTTGCCATGTAAAATATACATGGAGGTAAATTTAATGGTAAACTTTGCTTTTTTAGTTTCATAACAAGATACATACGCTCCAGAAATGTATGTTTTATACTTTTCTGTTTTAAATAAACATTAATAAATTATAAATTCAGATTCACAGAACAAATATTTGTTATTATTATTATTATTATTATTATTATTATTATTATTATTATTATTATTGTTGTTGTTGTTGTTGTTGAATAAGGTTACTTTAAAAATAATTAACTACTTAAAATATAATAAAAATTAATTTCTCAATTTATTCTGATACGTATCCGCCATTACTGTTTCTTTGAAAAACAACAGCCCAATTAATCTGCGTTGATAAATGGCACACCATACTTCAATCTTTTTTTTTTTTTGATGCAATGGTCTCTCTACTGATTCCTATGGTCTCTCGGTACCCCCTGAGACTACTGATTTGCTGGTTACGCATCTAGATGAAGCCAAGCCTCATCACTAAAAAACACTTTATCAAGTGTATCAATATCCTCGCTAACAATTCGCCTTAGCCAATTACAGTAATTCATGCGAGCAGCCCGATCGGAAACCTTAAGCTCTTGAGAAGTCCGCTGTTTGAATGCACACATTTTCAATTTTTTGTGACACAGTGTGCACTTCCATACGAGAGATTACGTTGCTGCTGGAGCTTCCTTACTCATTTTTTTTTTCGGGGAAGTTGAAAGAACATCCCGAACTTTCTCTAATTTTCGCTGCGTGAGCACTGTGTTTTGGTGACAACAAATGTGCTCCAGAAATGTACAGATGTTTTATACTTGCTGTTTTAAATATGATTAAAATTATTAATTCCAGATTCGTAAAACAAATTTATTATCACTATTATTATTAGTGTTGTTATTAATAATAATTAATAACTATTATTATTTATTGAAATAATGTTACTTTTAAAATAAAAGTAGTTTTGAAAGAGCGGGCTCAGTAGTCAATGACTAATAATCACTGGTGAAATTATCAGTGAAAGTCACTGCTTAATGATACATCACAGCCTTGCCCTTCATCCCGATTATTTAACCTTAAGATGAAAGTTTTGGAATTCCTGCCACAAAAATAATAAAGGTAGTTAGGTAATCGGTAAAGCAGAAAAGGAAATTATTTATAATGAATGATGAAAAGGAAATTATGAATTATACATTGGAACCGGAAACAAAGAAAACCTCACAAAAAATGTTAAAAATGTCCTCCATTCGCTAACTGTCGTGACCGGCCGCACATGATTGAATGTGCCGCCACAGGAGCACGTCAGGGGGGCGTTACCGCCCCTGGCGGCAGCGGCCAGCAACAAGCGCGGGCCAGCGGTGCTCGGCTGAGTGCGGCCGCCACGCCTGAGCGAGCGGGGCAAGATTCGACCCCGCCCCTTTTACACAGCCAGTCGGCGGGCCTACGGCCCGGGGGGCTATAAAACCTCGACGCGGAGCTGAGGCAGCAGTCAGTGAGTGAGCGAGCGAGCAGCGGTGAAAGTGCGTCGAGACAGTGGTTAAGTGGTGGTTACGGTGAAGTGCGATAGACTACGACAACAGCGCTACGACAACGGACTCTCCTTTCTGGTTACTTGGTGGACTCGGCATACATTGGTACATCTTCTGGACTTACGGCAACACGGCTTCGTCTCTGTACCAATTCTCCCGGATATCCGGCACTATAGCTCTGTACCTGTTTCTGGCAATAAATTGTTTATTGAACCTTTGTGTTTGTAACTTGGACACTTCACTAACAAACAAGCATTAACTTGCTTGTGAACATTTGCTGCAATCCGATGTAAAGTGTGTTCGCTGCGTTTCCGATCAAACACACCTCCTTTCTGACGCTAGCATTTCAGTAACCGAAATATGGTACTCTTGTTCGGAATAGACTCAGATGAAAAATTTTCTCTGAAAGCTGCCGGACACTGAAAGATTGCGTTCGGAAATACTCCTACGCCAAAAAACTGTGTTACTCTACGCTGAGGCGCATCGTAAGTTAACTGCGAAAAAAGGAAACTATGAATGAAGACGCGGCCTTTTTTTTTCGAGCAGGTATGACCCGCATCACAGGAAGGGGGTGAGTGAAACGAAGGGGGGGGGGGGGGGAATGGTGTGTCGCAGAAATGCAGGCGAAAGAGCTGTTCCAGAAGCAGTGTTGCAAAACTTTCACTTTTCTCTCAGTGTCTTGAACAGCAGGGTTGCGTTTTATACTGTTCACCCGGTATATAATAAAATGGAAGTAATTCATGTAAATTAATTAAAACCAAATTTAAGAAAAATCCCTATTGAAATGTTACGTGCATATTTAATGCGTAGTGCCCGTGTTAGGTATATTCACCTCACGCGCAGTGTTTGTGATGCTGTGTGCGGAATGTTTTTGCCAGATTGATTGATTGATTGAGTGATTTTTTCGTGTTTCCGGGCGCGTCAACTACTTCAGTCATTAGTCCCGTTAGTGTAGTGTATGTTTTTTTTCTCGGAGATGGCGGTGATCTTCCCCCGCTGGATGGCGAGATCCGGCGCCGACCTACCGTCGGCTAGTGGGGTTACCCCCTAACCAGGACTCTCCCACCAGCGGGGCACCGCCCCAGTCGGGACAAGCTCTAAGCTCCCGACCGGTCACCCGGAATATGTGGTCGTGTAGTCAGGGCCGCTTCTTGAACCTCTGAGGCCCCCGGCGGATTCGATAATGAGGCCCCCAAACACATGTACACGCGCGCGCACAATACACCCCCAGAAGTTATAGCTGCATTACCACCAATAAATAAGGGACTTCAATGTAATAATAATAATAATAATAATAATAATAATAATAATAATAATAATAATAATAATAATAATAATAAACTCACCTATGTGATGTCTTGACAGTTAACACTCCAACCTTCCTTTATTAATTATTATTAGTCTTCTTTAAAGAATAACTTTTCTGCACTTCGAGGTGGCAAAATCGTGAATTGTGTCTTCAAAATCAATTTCTCCCAAAATGTCATGTTCAATACTCATGAAACTTAAATTATTTAATCGTGGTAGTGCCATGCTATTTCGTAACTCGTCTTTTATTATTTTCAGCTTAGAAAATGAACGTTCTCCAGATGCATTGGTTACAAATAAAGTGAGGAAAATTCTCGTAGCAATTTCCATATTGGAGAATGCTGATAATATATTCTCATTATTCATGCAACTGTACAGGTTTTGAATATTGATATTTTTTTCATTATCTCCAGCATATTCTTGAAAATATTTTATATTTGTTTTAAGATATGCAGCAAAATGGTGACATTCAGATGTTAGCTCTGACGTTATCAAGTCTTCACTACACAAATTTGCAAGGTTTTCGCAATATTTTGAAATTTCTGAATTCTCTAACTCATGCAGACATTCCAAAAAACCAAGCCTATCAACAATGTCTACATATGCTTTACTTCGGAGTTCTAGACTAGAAACCAGAGAGTCTATTATTGGTAGGAATGTCTCTACTCTGAACTTCCCAGAAGTTTCTCATTTCTACATCCACTATCTGCAAATGCAAGAATGGAGCTGCGTTTTATTTGACGCCTTTGTGTATCATGATATTCTTTCACAACTGATTTCGCTTTTGATTTGGACTCATAATCGTCAAAATCATCTCTCTTCTCCCTAATAAATACTGTTAATGACTTCAGCATCTTAACTGCTGCCGACAAATTAACTTTTTCACTTTGCAGTAGTTTACTCGCTGCGTTTAATCTACTGAGGATTTCATTCCACAATATTGTTAAAAAATCTGTTTCAAGTGTATCAAGTTTTTTCTTTAATCCTTGAGCCTTAAGACGTGTCTCTGATGACTGATTTGTCACATCATTTCTTATAGACTGAAGACATAATCTAATTTCATTATATCCTTCACACAAAGCATTCACTGCATCTGCCTGCGCAGACCATCTAGTGTCTGAAAGTTGTTTCACCACTTTACGACGAGGACCTAAATATGAACAAAGTATCTCCCAGCGGTGTGTCGACGATGAAAAGAAGGTGTAAAGATTTTGTACCAAATCAAAATAAAATGTTTGATGCATTGTCATAGGACTGGCGTCTACAATTCAGGATATCTATGCTATTGGTTTTTAAGAAGTGTGTCACAACTTCTGTAAGATGTTCTGCATTATGACCATGAATGGGAATAAACTGCAAAAATCGCTCTTTTGGAACAGCATCTATCACATGTCTTACTATAAAAGTAAGCTGATCAATATGAGTCACATCCGGAGTGGAATCTACAGAAATAGCATAGTATTTTGCTTTTCGAATTTCCGAAATGATTATTGAAAGAACTTTAGTACCCATTATTTTCAAGAACTCTTCAGAAATGGTGGTTGACAAGTATGATGGCATCCCTTTCCCTGCATTACCATATTTCTTTATGTCTTCGTGTAAGAATGGAACAAACTGACTTATAAGTTCCAAAATACCCAAATAATTTCCATTTTTTACTGAACCAAGTCTTTGGTCAGACCCTCTTAAAGGGAGTCCTCTCGATGCTAAGCATTTAATTACTGCAGTAACACTTTTCAACACCTCTTTCCAATATTGTCGCTCATTTTTATATTGGACAATCAATTGTGTATCTACTCGCCCGAGTGTTTTTGATCGACTTCAATAAGCTACCATGCAATTTCTATGTTCTTGACTAATTTCATGTTCTGATGCAGCTTTCAGAGCATGTTTCCAGTCATTAAAACCATCTCCGCTGAATGGAAATTTGGAGTGAGAAAATAATTTGCACGCAAAACAATAAACTTTTCCCTTCGCAAGTGAATATATGAGCCATTCTCTTTGTACAATTTCTTTGTTTGGCAATTGTCGCGAGAACATTGCTTGAGTAAGTCGTCCTTCTTCCATATTATCACCAGTTTTATATATGCGGGCCGATTTTTCAAAATTATTTTCTTTATTTTGACAAGCAGAAGATCCTTTTTCTACCCAATAATCACGTAAGATGTCATCAGTATGTGGCCAAAGACCGGGGTCTGATGTTGCATAGTGACTATTTTCTGAATTAATGGTACTTACATAGTTTCCTGAAGCACAATCCTGGTCTTCTGTCTTGATCATCTTCACCTGTTCCTGATCATCTTCTTCATTGCACGTCATAAAATCTTTACTTTCTAGCACACTATTTGTTACTTCTGCTTGGTTCTGTAAATTGTTTTTCTGTGAACTCGATGTTGATGGGCCAGGAATGTGATTTATGGGTACATTAGCAGTATTATCATTTTTGTTGACAGTATAATTGAAATAATTAATTAGTTTCCGGATTCTCTTAATATTTTCTTCTCGTTCCTTAACTTTCTTACGTTTAGCACAACCACTTTCAAAACGCTTCATTATAAATTATTGAAATTGATACGCTAACTGGGAAGAGTGTTAAATTAGAAAACTTAGGCAAATAGACTCTCACTGACACGAACACTTTGAAAAACAAATGAATTCTGTAGGATAGTGAGTGGCTGCAGGGCTGCCCAACTCTATCAGTTGCTCCCCAAGCCCGGAAATTTGCCGGCCAGCTGCGTTGTGACGACGAGGAGATGATCGTCACTCACCGGCAGGAGAAACATCACAGCTATCGGATCCAAAGCGCGTGACACGAAGGGCAATGCGAATTATCTTTCGCTTTCCGACCTTCGTATGAAACAGTGTGTGTAAAAACGCAAGACGGCGAATAGAACTCGAAAACAATTGAATAATTTTAATAATTGTAAGACGATGAATAGGCATATTGAACTTCTTGAAAATCCTTTTGGTGTTGTCATCGTAAAAATGGTATCACAAAGGAGTGTGAAATTGCATATTTGCATAATGTCACACATCTAAAAGGTTTTTATAGTAATAACTACTATGTTAACACACTAGATTGGTACTTCAAGAAATTTAGAAAATATATTTTTTTAGGGAAAATACTGTTAATTGAATTAGTAATAAAATTTGAATTAAAAATATTAAAATGGATTTTTAGTATAACTCTTCGTTAGGCGCACATGTTTCTAGAAGACCCATTACATTTTAAGAACTCAATATCTCGCTGTGCCGTAGGTGTAAGATGAGATCTGATGACATCCTGGGTTGAACGATTCTGCATCCGGTGGCGAGGTTACCGCAAGATATACCGGAGGGCGATAGGTCACGTAGTTCGTCTTTCCGACCGCGCGCGACGCGTGGGACTGCCAGACCACCTGCCAGACTGCCACCCCACACCATAGAGTAAAGATGTACATAGAGGGCTCATGAGGCTTGTTTCCAGCTACCTCCTTTGAATAGTTTCCCGTCCGCGGATAGATAGCGCCAACGCCGCGAAGTGTGTAGGGAAGAACAGGACTGGCTGTTGGTGGGGGGTTTCTAGGAAATATCGCGCGGTGCAGAGGGACACGAAATTGTATCCATGCCGACGGGAGGCTCTCGGGTGGGTCGGCCGACCTGCCCCCCTCCCTCCAGCCACCAAGCTTCCCAGGCGACGGCGGGGTCTTCCTGACGAACGAAGAACAGCATTTGCATCAGGCCAGTCCAGTCAAATGGTAGAAAATAAGAGAAAGTTTTGGTGTAGTTTTGATATTTGGTTCCTATATTTTTTAGGGTCGCTGAACACGAATATCAGGTTTGCCAAGAAACGTTTTGTCTAGAAATACGTTTTTTAAGCAAAAAATACGTAAATACCACACCTTTTGTCAGTTTTTTCAAAATAACTCAAAAGCCATCCATTTTTCGTAATTAATGGTCCTATACAAAATGAAAGAAGATAAAATTACCTACATTTAATGGCCGTAAGAATTGTTTCTCCGATAAACGATTTAGCCGTGAGAACACCACGAAATTTGGCGATTTAAGCGAAACACATGAAAAGTGGGAATTATCCTATTTTATCTCAATATAACTTAAAAGCTATCAATTTTTCGTAAGTATTAACCGGATATGAAATGAAGAAGGTTAAAATTGCCTACAATGTGTAGGTTTTCTTTTAGGATCAATGGTATTGCCGTTAGTGTGCAAAACATCCCTGAATGTTACTGTGAAAATGGAACTCAACCTCCTGCACTACATTTATATCCAATGAAGTTGTATGCAAATAAATAAAGCGTCGTGTGAATCTGTTAACATTTTAATTGGAAAAAGGGAAGTAGGTATTTAATAAAGCGAAAGGGAAAATCAATATTTTGGAAATCGAACGTGCCATTAGCAATGCGTAGGTTCTGAAGGCCCTAGTTTTTATTGACATATATATATATATATATATATATATATATATATATATATATATATATATATATATAATTATTAATTATAACTAAAACAATATTAAAAATTGACATTGAACGCTAATAGACATATTAACCATTCTTAAGCGAGGAAACAGAAGCGTTATGTTTAATTCAAAATTAATGATTGAAGCATGTTTAATTTACATCCATGTATTATTTAAAAAATTTCATTAAGAAAAATATTAATAGTACTATATAATATTAATTAATTTTAATAAATATTTTAAAATATTAATACTAATTAAATTTTAAATGTTTGCATTAAATTTGTGTAAATTAATTTATTATTTTGTTTGTTAATTTATAAATTTATTTAAATTAAACGTTAATTTTAATTAAAAAGTAAAAATGTTAATATTAATAAATCTTTAAATTAATTAATATCTTTTTTATTAATTAATAATGTTAGTATATATTTCTTATTATTAAGGAAGAAACACTCTTCTCGAAGTGGGCTCCTCCAGATGCATTTTACAATGTAAGCAACCCACGTAGAAGGGAACCCTTCCCCACATGCAATGTTAATAGCTAATAAGAATAGTAATAATAATAATAGTAATAATAACATAATAATTTACTATTATTACAAATTTTCTCAATATTTGCACTTCAAATTTTTGCGTAATGAATGGTGAGCTAGCGGAAGATTCCGCTGGATCTACCACATTTAATTACCACAAAACCAAATATACCATCTTGTAGAGCGATTTAATTGCTAATTAATTACGCAAAAATTAATTTTTTTGCTCTTCAAACATTCAAGTAATTAATTGTAAATTGCCGGGCACACGCGGCCGGCCGGCCCACATTGGGGAAAAAGCCCGAAAAGCTGGCCAAAAGTCCAAAACATGAATTTCTACATATGCACTTGTGTCATATATCATTTTAAAGAGGACAAAATTCTGCATTGAATGCTGTTAATTTCAAAAACGCAAGTTTACTGACTGCGTTTTGACATCGTTTCAAAGTTACCTAAAATATACTTCTCCTGGGAGTGATCTCGAAGGCTGTTTGCAAGCGCGCGCTCTATCACGCATAACTTCGTTCAATGATTATATAATGACATTTGGGGAAGTCTATGTTATTCTCAAAGGTGTTATCTGTATGGTGTGTAATTGTCATTTGATTTGTTTGCTTTGGTAACGAGAAATTTATATTTAAAAATTGCGATTTTTCGTTGAATTTTTATAATTTTTTTTTAATTTCGCAGGTAAAAAGTTATGACTTTCACGTACTAGCACCGTCTTTCACATTTTAAAATATCAAGTATGATGTTCTTTAGTGATATTCATAACAATTAGCTGCTAATATTTGCTAATAAAGTTGTAGGGCAATAAAAAACATTTCAAAGCAGATGTTCGGTGGTGATACATTGGCGTATGAAAACGCGGCGCCCATCTTAACTTTGTTCTGAGAGTCAATAATTATATCTGGAAATATTATATTATTCTTGAAGATCTGGTCGATATTATTAGTAATTATTACTGAATTTGTTTACATTGATAATGTGCTAATTGGTATTAAAATTGCTTTCATTTTATTTACATTTCAATTTTTTGTTCTAACAGGATACGAATTAAGACTGCAACCTTCTACCGCAGTTTTTTAGTGTTTAAAAAATTATCTTTTATATTTGTTAATAGAATTTGTAACAATTACCTGATAAAATTTGCTAAAACAGTTGTAGAACAACAAATCATATCACAAATAAAATGTTCATCGGAAAACGAGCGTATGGAAACTTCGCAGAAAGTGCAAAGCATTAATATGATTAGTAAAAATTTGTTATTATAATTTATTATATTACTTTATTATTCCAAACATTTTGGTCTTTTGAAATATAACTCAAAATTTCATTATTTTACTAGCATAAAACAAAAGTTGTTACATCCGTCAGCGCCACCGTGTCTGTTACAGCTATATTCAATATTGAATGAAATCCATGAGGAATATTCTCAATACTTACGAATGGTATGGCAAATAATATAAACAAAATTATATTAAACATTGTAGTAATTTTGTGAATCTATGCAATAAATTGAACGAAATGGAATTGAACAAATTTTGTAACAGAAAACATGAAATGTCAGTTGAACCGTTTCTGACCTGCTGTTTGGAAGCCACCAAACCAAGTACGTGACTTCAGGCGGGTGAAAGGGCTTAAGTACCGGGCTACGCGGAGGAGGAGGGTTAATTTTTGTGTGGTAGCCCAACGTTGCTTTTTGTGTGGTAGTACATCAAAAGACTTTAATGATATAGATAAAATGCTTCAACTTTAGTGTAAAGAGAAACATTTACAATTTGGACTTTCTATCTTGCATACCTGGATTCGCCTTTCTGAATGCCTATTGCACCTTTCATATAAACTTGATATAAAAAAAAAGGTCTTCTCGGAATAAAGAAGAAAAAAGACTTGTGGCCGAAAGAAAAGAAAGGATTCAAAAAGAATTTAAAGTCAAACTTGGTTTGCTTGTTGATCGACCAAAACCTGGTTCTGGAAGCTCCAATGATGGCAATACAGCTAGGCGTTTTTTTCAGAACTCAATAGTATCCGCCTCAATAACTGGTATAGACGAGTGTCTAATAAATCATTTTCACACCATCCTTCAGGTCATCTCTAGTGGGTACGATATAAATATTTCAAAATTTCAGAATTTTTGCATTAAGACTGCAAAGTTGTACGTGGAAAAATACTCTTGGTATTATATGCCAACAACACTCCACAAACTTTTAATTCACGGCCCCCAAATAATAAATTCTGCTTTGCTGCCAATCGGTCAATACTCGGAAGAAGCGCAAGAGGCAAGAAACAAAGATTTTAAAGCTTATCGCAGTGGATTTTCCAGGAAATGCTCAAGACAAAAAAACTTAGAAGATATCTTTCATTGGCTTCTTGTGTCGTCTGATCCACTGATCACTAGTCTAAGAAAGCGCCCTCAAAGGAAAATGAATAAATTCTCTCCCGAAGCAATATCACTTCTCATCTGCCCGGTCATCACTTCTGGCGATGAAGAGTCCTCTTCGGAAGACGAATAAGTCCACTCATCTTTTAGGTAAGCTTTAAGTTATAATTGTTTTAACTTTAGAAACGTATTTCATTTAAAATAATAAGAAAATAATTATTCAACTCTAGTTTAACCAATATTAGTTTCTTGTTATTAACAAATAAATTGAAGGAAAATTTGGGATATGTCAAATACTCCAAAATATTGCAGAAATACATCCTGATCTATCAATTGTCGACTTTTATTACCATATGAATGAGATTAGTAGACAGACAAATAATATTTTGTAGAATATGTGTGTCAAATGATTTATAAATTAATTTCCTGATGTATTATTGTCTCTATTTATTACAATTTTTAAAAAATTGCAAATGTAACTTCAGATTCGGATTCAGCGACCCCAAAAAACCCTAGATAAAGTGTTTTCTACGCGATTGGCACCTTATTTGACTTTTGGCCAGCTTTTCGGGCTTTTTTCCCAATGTGCGGCCGGCCGAACGGTTGGCGTCGTGACGTCACGGTTGAGGGGTATCCAGGCCGCAGCCGTCGCGCCGGCGCCGCTGCCCGCCCGGCTGACTGGCAAATTTAAATGAAATACACGAACTGGCCGTGAACTGACTTTGGTATTGAAAATTATGCCAGTACTTTGTTATGTTCATAACAACAGAGAAATGGGCCGATAATTTTGAATTTCATTTTTGTTGTCTTTTTTGAAGAGCGGCTTAATTTTAGCTGTTTTGAAAATATCTGGAAACGTTCCAGTGCATTAAGATGCATTAAATATGTGAGTTAACGGGTATATAATGGCATACGCGCAAGTCTTTAACAAAGAATCCGGGAATTCATCTTAACCGGACGGATATTTATTTTTAAGTTTACCGATTATTTTGAGAATTTCATAGGAAGAAGTTTCGGAAACGAACATTGTGTCTAAAATTTTGGGTGAACTATCTGTTTTTGAATTTTGTGGCTGAAGACTCTTAGTGAGATCGGCAACAATTCTCCAAAAGTATTGGTTAAAAGACTAGCCATTGTTGCCGGATCGTTCACATTTATATCGTTATATTTTAAAACAACATTCTCTACGGGTTTTTTAGTTGATTTGGTAGTATTTTTTATTATATTCCACATTGCTTTAGTTTTATTATTTGAGTTCAAAATATCCTGATCGTTTTTCATGATTTTAGCCTCCCTTATGACTTTTCGTTTGTATTTTTTAAAGTAGATAAGGAAATCTTGAGATACGTCATGACGTTTAGAAATGAAAGAAAGAATTCGCTTGTTTTTACAAGATGTGCTAATCCCTTGTGTTATCCAAGAATTGCTTTTCCGTGAAATATTTAATTTTCGTTTTTGAAGAGGAAAGCAAGGGTTAAAATGAAATGAAAGAGTTGAAAAAAAAAGAATTATATTTGTTGTTTGTATCAACAGTATTATAAACCGCTTCCCATGACTCCTGCATCAAGTAATCAATGACTAATTTAATTTTACTTTTAGTAAACAATCTAGTCATACTTGTATTATTTATTGTGTCAGTGATGGCATTTCTTATAATGGTAAGAATTTGTGGATCGTGGTCACTGTATCCTAAATCTTTTGTTTCAACTTCATATCGAGTAGTAGTTTTGTTAATTATAATTTGATCAATTGCCTTCATCGAATGTTGTGTGATCCGTGTAGGTACATTAATTGAAATGTCTAAATTGAAGGACTTAATTAAATTGAGAAACTTTTCTTTCTCGCAAGAATCGACCAGAAAATCAATGTTAAAATCTCCGCATAACAATGGATTCAAAAGAGCGATTGCTGACTTTGTTAAGTGTTATCTCCAGGTTTTCTAAGAACAAAATATAATCTGCAGTTCTCTTTGTTGGAGATCTGTAAATGCAAAGTATTATCACTTTTAGTGAAGTAAGATGTACAACAGAAATTTCGAAAATATTTTCAATGGAATACACATTTAATTCCGCCAAGAATCTCAAGAAAAAGCTTATTCATCCGCCATCTCAAGAAAAAGAGTTTAAACATTTTCAGTAATACTTTAAACATAAGAGTTCATTTTCAACTTCATTTTCTGTGCATGTCTTCTAGAATTCAGTGGGAAATACAATTATTCAAATTATCGTTTCTATGTTGTCGCGGCAGGAAGTATTATTCCGAAGGACAACATGGATACCAAAATGTATTGCTTATTTATCCTTGAAAATAGATTTTATTACATGGGAGTGTTTTTTTCCTCCTTCTCCTGTTTTCAAAATTTAAGTAGTATATGACTTAGTGTAGGGATCACAGAATTTTGAAAATGCGCACACAATTCACTTTTCCCCATAGCACGTCATACGCAGTTTTAACTGTTTTTTTATGTTAAATAAATAAAAAGAGTTTGTGTGAAAATTACGGGGAATTGGCAATGGTAAAGTAAGTTACGCTGTTAATGTTTTAATTTATGTGAAGAATAGATCCACTCTCAGGCCCAGTCTGCAGGATGTGAGTGTCCCGCGAGGGGAAGGGGGGGGGGCAAGAGGCGATGAACTATTGAATTTGTTTGTTAGATGACCTTGAGATTTCGACGGTCTGTGTTCCCACCTCGTTTCAATCTCCACACTACCCCTTCTCTTTCCCCTTGAAGCTGCCACCCGACTCTCGCTTGACGTCACAAACTTACAGTATTATTTAGTGTATTTAGTATTATTAGTTAAGTGTTTTGTAAAAATATTTGTTAGAGTGTATAATACATTACTTTTTTATAGGGGTATTTTACTTTTCTCTCTTGAGCAGAGCATGTGCATGTGCTTCTTTACAGATAACCAGTTTGTGTGAAATGAGGCAGTCACTAGTATTTATTAATTTCATTAGATTTCTCTTAATGTACATTGTTATATTTAATGTATTATAATATTGGTATTTTCATGTAGAATTATAACGAATATGTAATATTACAACTGATATTATTGACATAGACAAAATAAATACAATAAATAATAAAATATTTTATTGAACTTCTGTGTAGTTTGTGTTCAGAATTATTTAAACAGTACCTCTCACTTCATTTATTATGGTCAATAACAAAAAATACGTCAAATATATTTAATACTTATTTAATATTTGTCTTTCATTTTTATGTATATTTTTTGGTTTTAATATTTTTACTTTACACATCTTAATATTTTACTAGCTGCACAGCAGTGAAGTTTTTAATTCTTCTAGGTCTTTGAAAAAATTGGTTTATTTCTTAAGGCTTTATTACATTGCCAACGATTCAACAATGCCTAATTGACCTAATCGGGGCTCACACCAGACCTGTATATTGTGGATTACGTACTTCAAATCAAGTTAGTTAAAACTACACTGATTTCAAAACACAAATACTTCGACTACACTGTCATTACATGTATTTAAGAAATAGGAAGACTATTTGGAAAAGAGGCTGGCAGATAGTTTGTAATTGAATGTTTTAAACATGGTGGAAATTTCCACCATGGTTTTAAAGGAGTTTGAATATAGATATTTCTTGTCAACAATGTCATGAGGTACAAACACGTGATGAGTTGAGACCGAAACAACATGTAGTATGTAGTACGAAACATCAGAATATGTACATAAATACAAGTACATGTAGTATGAAACATCAGAATATGTACATAAATATGTAATAAAAACAGGAAGAATCAGGGACCGAATACCGAAATAATAGCGGTAAAGGTATTTATACCGGTATAGAAATACCTTTACCTCTATTATACCTTTATTCAAAATACCTTTAAAAATACCGGTATAAGACGTCAAATACCGGTATTTTTAGAGGTATTTTACCTTTATCCGACGTCTATACCGGTAAAATACCTCTATTTAAAGGTATTATACCGGTATTCTCTCATCAAAATACCGGTATTTTCATAGGAAAATACCGGTATTTCAGTAGAATCATACAGGTATTTGGGGGAAATTCATTGTGATTTTTTCCGCTGAGATGGCTCAGAGGAAACAACTATTTACACGGCAGAGTTTCTGACCGGGAGGTCCCAGGGTTCGAGTCCCGAGGGTGGCGGATTTTCGACACATATTCTAGCTAGGTCGAGTTCTGCCGTTGACTGGGAAGTCGAGTTCTGTCGTCAGACGGATGGACCACCCAACGGTCTTTCGCAGACATCAACACGAGCTCGTTCGCTGACCTTGGACCTCACGTCCGGGCGCAGAGCTTGGCGACACGTCATAGATAAAAAATGGAGAAACGTGTCTTCTTATCCATAAATGAGTCCTCCCACGCATACCAAACTTCCTTTTTGCACGACTGTGTTTATCACTAAATACGATTATTTGCTTAAACTTGATCGTATCACTAACATTCCCGAAAATAATTATTTTCAGTTTGCCCAGTTTCCTTATTCTGCACCATAATTAATAATTATTATTATATATATATTAATTAATTATATATAATTATTAATTGTAACTAAAACAATATTAAAAATTGACATTGAATGCTAATAGACATTAACTATTCTTATTTAAATTAAATGTTAATTTTAATTAAAAAGTAAAAATGTTAATATTGATAAACTCTTTTTTATTAATTAATAATATTAGTATATATTTCTTATTATTAAGGAAGAAACACTCTTCTCGAAGTGGGCTCCTCCAGATGCATTTTACAATGTAAGCTACCCGCGTAGAAGGGAACCCTTGCCCACATGCGATGTTAATAGCTAATAATAATAGTAATAATAATAATAATAGTAATGTAATATAATAATAATAATATAATAATAATAATAACATAATAATTTACTTTTATTACAAATTTTCTCAATATTTGCAGTTAATGTCAAAATATATTAAACCCTTCATATTAACCAGGAAAATAACATTTTATTTTAGCCCTATTTATTAATGTATAATTAAGATTTAATTGTGAAATGAAGTAAAAGGAAATCATTTTTTAACAATAACAAAACTGTGCCTGAAAGCCTGAACGTTCGTGATTATC
>BLKR01010712.1:0-47881 GCA_011170035.1 Teleogryllus occipitalis | reverse complement strand
TTCTTTCTTTTCAACTCTTTCAATTCATTTTAACACTTGCTTTCCTCTTCAAAAACGAAAATTAAATATTTCACGGAAAAGCAATTCTTGGATAACACAAGGGATTAGGACATCTTGTAAAACCAAGCGAATTCTTTCTTTCATTTCTAAACGTCATGACGTATCTCAAGATTTCCTTATCTACTTTAAAAAATACAAAACATTGTTACGAAAAGTCATAAGGCAGGCAAAAATCATGAAAAACGATCAGGATATTTTGAACTCAAATAATAAACAAAATCAATGTGGAATATAATAAAAAATACTACCAAATCAACTAGAAAACCCGTAGAGAATGTTGTTTTAAAATATAACGATATAAATGTCAACGATCCGGCAACAGTGGCTAGTCTCTTTAACCAATACTTTCGAGAATTGCTGCCGATCTCACTAAGGGTCTTCAGGCACAAAATTCAAAAACAGACAGTGCACCCAAAATTTTAGACACAATGTTCGTTTCCGAAACTTCTTCCTATGAAATTCTCAAAATAATCGGTAAACTAAAAAATAAATACTCGTCCGGTTTAGATGAATTCCCAGATTCTTTGTTAAAGACTTGTGCGTATGCCATTATACACCCGTTAACTCACATATTTAATGCATCTTTATGCACTGGAACGTTTCCAGATATTTTCAAAACAGCTAAAATTAAGCCGCTCTTCAAAAAAGGCAACAAAAATGAAATTCAAAATTCGGCCCATCTCTCTTCTATCAGTTTTTTCAAAAATATTAGAGAGACTTTTTTACGTACGAATGGAAACCTTTCTCACTAAACACGACGCGCTTTCAGATTGCCAACATGGATTTAGAAAATCAAAATCAACGGAAACAGCTATATTTTCCTTTCTTAAAGATGTCGCCTCATCATTAGATCAAAACGAGGCACCTATTGGATTATTTTTAGATCTCTCAAAAGCTTTTGACATCATTGATCATGACATTTTACTTTCAAAATTACCTTCATATGGAATCCGTGGTATTGCTCTAGATTCGTTATGTTCGTACCTTAAACAACGATCTCAGAAAGTTGAAATACCTTACTGGAATGATGGAACATTACGTACGCACCTTTCCGACTCTTTGCCCGTTGCATGTGGAGTTCCTCAAGAATCGATTTTAGGCCCTATTCTGTTCCTTCTTTACGTAAACGATATGCCCTCGACGATTCGAAACGGAAGAACGATTTTCTTTGCGGATGATACGAACATCCTTTGCAATAAAGAAACCGTAAATAGTACAATATCAGATGTTTCAAATTGGTTCCGAAATAACAAATTAATAGTAAACGAAAAGAAAACGGTTTTAATGCAGTTTTCCATTTCAAATAAACAATTCTGTGCTCCATTGAAAATGAACAGTGTACCATTGACTCATGTTAATGCAACAAAATTTTTAGGTCTCTCAATTCAGTCAAACCTTAAATGGAACGTCCATTTAAATGAATTGAACACAAAATTAAGTTCATTATGCTACGCGTTCAGAATTCTTGCAAATTCAGTCAGCCTTCATACTGCTCGTTGTGTATACTTCGCGAATGTTCATTCCCGCCTGAGATATGGCATAATATTCTGGGGAAATACATCTTATAGCTCCCAGACTTTTAGATTACAAAAACGAATTGTACGAATAATAACCAAATCCCACCCACGTGATTCTTGTAAGCCTATCTTCATTAATCTAGGAATTCTACCATTACCGTGTCTTTTTATTTACGAATCAGTGGTTTTTGTAAAAAATGACTTGCTTAAGGGCGGGAATATATTTTCAGAAAATGCCGAAGTCTATTACTATAACACTCGACGTAGAAATCATATTCATCAGGTGACAGTATCAACAGCTCATTACAAAAAATTCACATACAATACATGTACATTATTTTACAACACTTTGCCAGATGACATTAAACGATTAAATTCAATAGAAAAGTTTAAATCCAAGTGAAATCGTTTCTGCTGCATAACTGTTTCTATACAATTAGAGACTATACTGAGCATCACAAGAAAAGTAACATTAATTTTAACAATGATACATAATGCATTAATTACCATTTGGACTGTATAAATGAGTATAAACAACCTGTAACAACTATTGTAACACAGCTTCCGGGTCAATGACCCCCATCTCGATCAGGTTTTTCGTCCAGTTTCCCTGATCCATTGAGCAAATGCTGAGATGGCCCCTTGTTTTGCTTCTGGACATAAATGTAACTTCATTTTCTGTGCACGTCTTCTAGAATTCAGTGGGAAATACAATTATTCAAATTATCGTTTCCACGTTGTCGCGGCAGGAAGCAATAAGAGCCAAAATTTATTGCTTATTTATCCTTGAAAATAGATTTTATTACATGGGAGTTTTTTTTCTCCCTTTCAAAATTCAAAATTTATTGCTTATTTTTCCTTGAAAATCGATTTTATTACATGGGAGTTTTTTTGTTTTTTTTCTCCCTTTCAAAATTCAAAATTTATTGCTTATTTATCCTTGAAAATCGATTTTATTACATGGGAGTTTTTTTGTTTTTTTTTCTCCCTTTCAAAATTCAAAACTTAAGTAGTATATGATTTAGTGTAGGGATCACAGAATTTTGAAAATGTGCACACAATTCACTTTTCCCCATAGCCCGTCATACGCAGTTTTTAACTGTTTTTTGACGTAAATAAATAAATAAATAAGGTTAGCAATTTTGTTTCATATATTCCGAGTATGTTTTAAATAATTTTTAAAATATTATTGTGTAAATACATAACAAAAGAACGAATGCAACAAACGAACAAAGGAATATAAAATAATGTACAGAATTCTAACTTATGTAGCATCCAACTGCCTGGAATCATTTTTCACATTACGTTCACGAAAGGTATAATATTCGGAGTGGGCGACGAATTTTGATGCCAAAGTACACAAAATACTCATATTTAAAAAAAATAAACATGACCTTTATCGAAGATCTGTTTTTCATGAATACATTTCATTTAAAAAAAACTGTACCTTCAAAATTGTAGTTGTAGGAAGACACCGTAAAAGGACTAAAAGGGCCGCAACATCAGTCAGATTGTTTGGGGAATATCAGTTTTGAAGAAAATCGGCCGAACGGTTTTTCCGCTAGCGTTGTTTACACACAGACAGACGGACAAACGTTTTGTCGTCAATCGATTTTTTCGGTATGAAGAACTCATGAAACATAAAAATCTGGATACACCAGGTGCTAGATGATTTTTCCCCCTAAATTTAGCAACTCGATATTGCCTCTTTTTCGTTACAATGGTCCGTCAATTGAAAATAATAGGAGAGGCAACTACATTTTCTGGAGTCAGCACTATTAAGTAGCGTGAGCGTGATTGCCCGGAATAGCGGTAAAGCGCATAGCGATGGACCTGAATTTGAGTCTCGGTGCGGTTGATAATTTTTCAATTTGAAAACACTTTTGTAGGTTCATGCAGTAATTCAATACTGCGAAGCCTTTACGAGAAAGTATGTGCTGTTGGAGCACTTCCAGTTCGAGTAGTGCAAGTATGACCCTCCTAAGCCTCAAAGGTGTGACACATTTTTCTACTTGGTAATGCGTGTGAAGCTTCTGACACCATTCCTATGCCCACGGCCGTATTGCTCGGAAATAGTCTAAAACCACAATGGAAGTGATACGTCTTAAATTTATTTCATTTTACCAAAATTCTATACGCCAAAAGTATCATTTTTGTTTATTTCACAGACTTTTTAGAATTAGGAGGGCATTGCAACCCACGAACGATATGGCGGTCCGGCTGTAGTTGCGATGACAATTGCGACAACCCTCGTAGAACCGGGGAAGTGGTGTCAGCTGGAAACGACGGCGGGGCCGCGGAGGTCGGGAGGCGGGGCCCCGCGCCGTAAAATTCTTCTCCGGCCGCAATAACAAAGCCGCCAGGAGACCTGCGAGCGCCTTGTTATACTGCCCCGGATAATTACCTCTCCTCGGCGCGGCTGAATTATATTTTTAAGCCCAAACGTTGTCCTGCCTTTTTATTTACGGTCCTGGAGACGTAGGCGGTGCTATTTTGGGAACCGACGCGCTTGCTCGCTCGCCGCCTTCGCTAACCCCAGACGTCGGCGTCGATGGCTGACAACAGGAGAGTGTGGCTGAACAACGCGACATGCGCCAACTTGAGCAAATCTGGAATGTTTAGATGAAAATCAAGATTTATGCCTCCTGTATCGAGTCTCGGGCTATGTTTCATAAAAATTGGTCTTAGATATATGATATGATATAATACAATACCGACTGGTGATTATTACATTTGAATATTTTGAAAATGTAGCCCACTCTTTCTTGAAAAAGCTGAGCTCGTATTCAAGGTGTTTCATACAAAACATTCATGTTGAATTGAAACAAAATACTACAAGAAAAGGCTTTCGGAAAAGTTACAATACACATAACTCCAGGTACAAAAAGAAGCTTCTTTCCAAGCTATTAAAACATACGATGGATATCTCAAAAGTAAGGTTAGAATATTTTTTACATATATACAATTGCATATATTTAAATTAAACTTACAGTTATATTATTTTTATCATAATCACCATTTACTTCAGTACATTTTGGGACAACGCTTGTCATTCCTTCGTCGTATGCTGCCAACTCCTTAAGCCAATTCCCAACTTGAATTTTTATTTTGCTGTCATCAGGAAAGAGCTTTCCGCTCCGATGTTCATTTAGAGAACAGATAATAATCGCTAGGTGCGAGATAGCAATTGTGAGAGGGATGGTTTAAAACCTTCCAACTGCATGCCATCAACTCTGGCTTTGCCCGAGCGCAGTGTAGATGAGCACTGTCATGTAGGAGACAGAGAGAACACAGAAAGAGATAAAGAGAGGGAGAAAGAGACAAAGGAAGAGAGAAAGGGAAAGACAGAGAAAGGGAGAAAGAGAGAGGAAGAAGGGTTAGAAGGGAGAAAAGAGAGATAAAGATGAAGGGAGAGAGAAATAGGAAGAGGAAGAGAGAAAGTGAGAGAGAAAGAAAGAGAAAGAGGGGAGAAAACAGAGAGAGAAAGCGAGAGGAAGAGAAAGATAGGGAGATAACGATAGGCAGAGCAAGGGAGACAGAGGAAGAGAGACAGAAAGAATAGGAGAGAAAGATAGAGACAAAGAGAGAGAAAGAGAATGAGAGAGAGAGAGAGAAAGAGGGAGAGGGCATTTCATTTGCGTTGACCTCTTTTTTTCGACTGAATCCACTTATCTCTTACCTGCCCAGGCTTGTCTTCATTGGCCTCTGCCTCGCCCCCGCCCCCGACCACGTCCCCGCCCCCGCCCCGACCACGCCCCCGCCCGGTGACGGCGCTCCGCTCTCGACCGCTTCAACAAGCCGAGTTTACGACGCTGCCCGCCCGCCCGGGCTATTCGCGCAGCATTGTGGGTAATTGTACGTACATTTTAAAGGGCGACCAATGCGCGGCAGGTTATTTAGGGAGCGTCCCCCGTTAAGTTCCAGGAGTCCCCTCGCTCCACTGTCGGTTGTTTGTGACCGCAGGGCCGGTGGAAAGAGAGACGATAGTTGTAACAACGGGGAAAATAGAGCGGAAGCAATGAGTTTCAGGAACATTGCGGTGACCTGTAAAGAGTAGATGCGGAGGTAGCGGGGAGTTAGTGTTAGTGGAGATTCGGTGGTAGCGGTGAGTCGGAGGTAGAGGGGAGTTAGTGGTAGCGGGGATTGGGTGATAAGGATAAGTTGGAAAGAGCGGGGAGATGAAGATAGCGCGTAAACGAAACTAGCCGGGAGTCGGAGGTAGCGGAGAGTCGGAGGAAGCGGAATATCGAAGATAACGAGTAGTTGGAGGACGCAGGGACACAGTGGGAAATCGAAAGAAGCGGGGAGACTGAGGTAACGGGGTGTTGAAAGTAGCGGAAAGACAGTAGGGAGTCGGAAATAACGGGAAATCTGGGGTAGCGGGGAGATGGAAGACGTAGGGAATTGGAGTAGCGGGGAATTTTTATTTGATGGACGGTCAGGTCAGAGAAAAAGGTGAGGGCAGAGCGAGTGATCAAGCAAGCGAGACCAGCGAGAGACCGAATATGCGATTCATTGATTTTTTTTCGTGTTTCCGGGCGTGTCAACTGCTTTGGTTATTAGTCCCGTTAGTGTAGTGCATTTTATTTCTCGGGAGATGGCGGTGATCTTCCCCCACTGGATGGCGAGATCCGGCGCCGACCTACCGTCGGCTAGTGGGGTTTCTCCCTAACCAGGACTCTCCCACCAGCGTGGCACCGACCCCGCCGGGACAAGCTCTAAGGTCCCGACCGGTCTCCCGGAATATGTGGTAGTGTAGTGCATTTTAGTGCAAGTGCGTGTAAGGGGAGAGGTTAGCACTAGGAAGAGGAAGGACAGATCGCGCGCGGTCCGTGGCCCGTTCGGTAGGGTACTGCTCCGTCATTCGCCTGGTGTTGATCGGAGAAACCACGGAAAACTACCGATCAGAGCAACCGGCCGCTAGAATTCTCCTCCAGACAGCTACTGAATTCAATCTAGCTGAAAAGCTAGTGTCGAAAATCCTGCCGCCGTCAGGACTCGAACCTAGGACCTCTCGGTTAGAGGCGCTGCAGTGACATCAGTTGATCCACTGAGCTACCGCTCCCGGTCCGAATATGCGTTGAAACACGAAGGGAGGGGATGGAACGGACAAACGGGTCGAGTGTGGGCGGCCCCCAACCCCGTTAGAAGCGAGCTTTATTTGAGTCATCGAGAAGGGATTTGGTCCCTGCCAACTTCAGTGACCCACATTCGCTCCAGTACAGTTTCGACGATCGTTCCCGCGAAGCGGGTGGGGGCGGTGCAAAAAAATTGGATAGCGGGCAACTATATAGCGGGGATTAACTTTAGATGAAATTGGCCGTGCATTTCATTGCTCTCCGCCAACAAAATGGACATCAGCCTAACTGCGCTTCTTACCTAACTATACAGGCAACGTGAAACGTGATGTTTCAGGAAGTATTGCTATTTTTAGACAATAGTATTTTCATGTACGAAAATGAGTTGTTAAATTAGTTGTTCGTTTTCATAAATCAGCTTTCAAGTAAATTACCAAATAATTCCTAATAAAAATCAACAACCCTTCTCTTTATTTATATAAAGAGAATAGTGAATAACATCGAAGGTTGTTTGGTTTGTGAGGAAAGCATGCCTATGGTTCTATGAAGTTGCGCATTTTAAACACAAGAGGTAGATAATTTGTGGGATTTGTCTAATCCACGCTGGCACCTTTTGTTTCTGAAAAGCTTGCGAAGTGTTTATCGAGCTCATTCATTTTAAATAATACAGTTTTGAAGGCAAAGCTCGGGATTACTTAATCCTCCTCTGTTGTGCGAGATAGTAATTATTTATTGTTCTTTTCCATTTGACTGTGCTGATGTAAGAAACTTATAAATTCGCTTTGGCGCTGTAGATGGTCTATGTAGTTCTCTACGTACTAGAGGGTTGAGAGGCATGCATTTTAGGTTGAGAGGCATGCATTAAGGTTGCATTTTATCATACGTGTTAGGTCGAGGGTTTTATTCTCGCGTGCAGCACGTTCGAGCGGTCTGCGCTCGCTCGCAGTGGGCCGAGTCACAGGTCACAGGAGTTGCATTTGCTCGCGCGTGTTCGCTTGAGCGTATTATTCTCGAGTGCAGCACGTTCGAGCGGTCTGCGCTCGCTCGCAGTGGGCGGAGTCACAGATCATAGGCGTTGCATTTGTTCGCGCGTGTTTGCTCGAGCGTTTTTTTCTCGAGTACAGCATGTTCGAGCAGTCTGCGCTCGCTCACAGTAGGCGAAGTCACAGGTCACAGGCGTTGCATGTGCTCGCGCGTGTTCGCTCGAGCGTTTTGTTCTCGAGTGCAGCACGTTCGAGCGGTCTGCGCTCGCTCGCAGTGGGCGGAGTCACAGGTCACAGGCGTTGCATGTGCTCGTGCGTGTTCGCTCGAGCGTTTTATTCTCGATTGCAGCACGTTCGAGCGGTCTGCGCTCGCTCGCAGTGGGCGGAGTCACAGGTCACAGGCGTTGCATGTGCTTGTGCGTGTTCGCTCGAGCGTTTTATTCTCGAGTGCAGCACGTTCGAGCGGTCTGCGCTCGCTCACAGTGGACTGAGTAACAGGTCACAGGCGTTGCATGTGCTCGCACGTGTTTGCTCTAGCGTTTTATTCTCGAGTGCAGCACGTTCGAGCGGTCTGCGCTCGCTCGCAGTGGGCGGAGTTACAGGTCACAGGCGTTGCATGTGCTCGTGCGTGTTCGCTCGAGCGTTTTATTCTCGAGTGCAGCACGTTCGAGCGGTCTGCGCTCGCTCGCAGTGGGCGGAGTCACAGGTCACAGGCGTTGCATGTGCTCGTGCGTGTTCGCTCGAGCGTTTTATTCTCGAGTGCAGCACGTTCGAGCGGTCTGCGCTCGCTCGCAGTGGGCGGAGTCACAGGTCACAGGCGTTGCATGTGCTCGCGCGTGTTCGCTCGAGCGTTTTATTCTCGAGTGCAGCACGTTCGAGCGGTCTGCGCTCGCTCGCAGTGGGCGGAGTCACAGGTCACAGGCGTTGCATGTGCTCGTGCGTGTTCGCTCGAGCGTTTTATTCTCGAGTGCAGCACGTTCGAGCGGTCTGCGCTCGCTCACAGTGGACTGAGTCACAGGTCACAGGCGTTGCATTTGCTTGCGCGTGTTTGCTCGCGCGTTTTATTCTCGAGTGCAGCACGTTCGAGCGGTCTGCGCTCGCTCGCAGTGGGCGGAGTCACAGGTCACAGGCGTTGCATGTGCTCGCGCGTGTTCGCTCGAGCGTTTTATTCTCGAGTGCAGCACGTTCGAGCGGTCTGCGCTCGCTCGCAGTGGGCGGAGTCATAGGTCACAGGCGTTGCATGTGCTCGCGCGTGTTCGCTCGAGCGTTTTGTTCTCGAGTGCAGCACGTTCGAGCGGTCTGCGCTCGCTCACAGTGGACGGAGTCACGGGTCACAGGCGTTGCATGTGCTCGCGCGTGTTCGCTCGAGCGTTTTGTTCTCGAGTGCAGCACGTTCGAGCGGTCTGCGCTCGCTCGCAGTGGGCGGAGTCATAGGTCACAGGCGTTGCATGTGCTCGCGCGTGTTCGCTCGAGCGTTTTGTTCTCGAATGCAGCACGTTCGAGCGGTCTGCGCTCGCTCGCAGTGGGCTGAGTCACAGGTCACAGGCGTTGCATGTGCTCGTGCGTGTTCGCTCGAGCGTTTTATTCTCGAGTGCAGCACGTTCGAGCGGTCTGCGCTCGCTCGCAGTGGGCTGAGTCACAGGTCACAGGCGTTGCATGTGCTCGTAAGTGTTCGCTCGAGCGTTTTATTCTCGAGTGCAGCACGCTCGAGCGGTCTATGCTCCCTCACTGAGTCACATGTCACAGCAACGACCCTGACGCTTTGGCTTCGTCTCTTGAGGAGGAATAGGGGACATGTAATGTTCGATAGTATTGAAGAACAACGGAAGCTAAGTACATGAGGATAGTTTCAAGCGAATAATACATTTATATTAGCTACGCTTAATACATACAAACGAACTAAATATATATGGAAATTTAATTCATTAATACATGTTATTGTGGTTTTTCCTGTGAAAACTACAAATTATAAGAATGCATATTATTCCCGAATCAATATTGCTTCTTTAAAAAAAATATCAGCTGCATATAAGTTTCTTTCACTTGCTGATTTTGCATCAAAAATATAAAACATTCTCGGCAATTTCTTCAGCCTAAGACGAACTGCACATTTACTTCCCCTTTTTTACATAATTTGCTGTATACTTGATATGTTAAATCAATTGCTGGATTGGAACGATCGATTCCCTAGGTTCCGCGCGATTTGCTCATGACTAGGAGATAAAACCTGGGACACTGCTTTACGATCTAGTGGATTTGCGGTTACTGCCATTGCGGTCGAGTGAAATCGATTTGTACAGAACAGTACTATATACTGTTCACGTCATGTTTTTACATTCCTTCCAGTATAACACAATTGTTGAAGGGCTCTAAAGAAATATGTAGGCCGTGATGGAGCCCGAGTTAAAATTATCTCCAAGTTTCCCAAAACACTGGTGAATCACTTTACTTCAGTTATTTTGGCTGATGTACTATACTATCGTAGGTAATATCTCGGAAATTGTTGATAAATCGATTCGCGAAGCGATGAGGGAATTTATCTGAGAATTTCCAAAGCCCGGGTGGTATTTAATAGGACTATTCCACGAATGAAATTTCGTCCAACACAGTTCCAAAATACGCCAAATATTAACACGCACGTTAAGATGAAAGCACGTTAAAATGAAAGAGATTGTGCTATATACATACCATATGTTATGTACATACATGGTTTATTGCTCATCGACATAACGATCGATACATACCCCTCTTAAGATAGATGAGTCGCAGCTTATTATTGGCCAGTAGGGAGGGGCAGTAAGAAATATTGGAGAGAAAAAATGATCCATATTTTTCGAGATACACCGCCCCGATTGGGGCATTTTATATGAATAGTTAATCACTATTGGTTTTAATTTCACAAGTAGAATAGTCAAAACAATTGTAAAAAATATTTTTTTAATAAACAGTTTTACAAGAGGATCAATTCATCTGAAACAATTACTTTGAGCATTAAAAAGTCTTCATTTTTGTAAATGCCGATGTACATTTGATATTTGAAGCACGAAGCAAACCATACTGGTGCAGTCTTTAAAGATATTTTTGGGTGAGTCATTTGTGGGTGGATGATCAGTTCATATCTCGAATTTAGAAATAGAAATGGGACGAGGTTGGAACTAAAAGAGCATATACGGAAGCCGAATGTTTATGCCACACCTCCAACTTTCGCAAGAAATCAAACGGAGAAAATTTAAAAAAACGGCCATTCAAGATCTTGTTTCTACAACACTCATCCAGAGAGGATTTGCAAAAAATACTGGGACTCACATCCCCTGAATACGACGCACTCGCCACTACATCCATTCTCTGTTTTGCTACGAGCACGAACTCACGCAGGGTTGCCACCACAGCAAAACCCCCACCTACCGCTCGCGCCCTCTATCCATAAATGATCCGCTATGCAAACCGAGTTTCCGTCACGTCGCTATACGTTATTTTTATGCCGCCTGTCCGCTTAATGCATGCTAACGCTATGCAAACGAATACTATAAAACAGGATTGGATTGTCGCGCCTGCCTCGATAGGCCTGAATCAATTCTATCGATACTTGTGATTAATATTAACCACTTTTTTTGCCGGACAATGGCGCTGTGTGGATGTGGGTCTCGAATTCGGGCGATGGACGATTGCAGGCAGCGTGGCCACGTCAACGGAAAAATGAAGGTTGGTATGAGGCTGTGGGCGGTTTAATCGCAAAGGCGTTCTAATACTGGGATCCCGGGGCACGCGGAAGGAAGAGAGGGAGAGAGTAAGGCAGCATGGAAGAAAAGGGGAAAGAGAGATGAGAAAGAGAAGCAAGCGAGATACGTGAGAGTGAGACAGGCGAGAGAGGAAGAAAAACGACAAAGCGAAAACGACAAAGGGAGAAAGACGACAGAGAGAGACAGACGACCGAGCGAGACAGACGAGAGAGGGAGACAGATGAGAGAGGGAGATAAATGAGAGAGGGAGAGTGATGCGAGTTGAAATAGAGGGGCTATAAACGGGAATGTGTGTGAAGTGAGAGAGAAAACAGGAAATAGGAAAAACAGAAAATAAAAAGATGAAATGGAGAACGGGAAGGGAAAACGAAATTTAAGATATAAATCGAGGAGAGAGAGAGAGATAGAGGGAGAGAGAGAGAGAGAGGGAGAGAGAGAGGGAGAGTGAGAGAGAGGCAGGGGGGAAAGAATTCCAAATGCTTATGTAAAAGATTAGGGTGTTGCCGAAAAAGAGCAGAATAATGATGTGATACGGTTTCATGCATGTTTTCCAATCTTATTTACCTCCGTGATTTTATTTGAAAACACATTTATTCATTAAGAATGGGTAAAATATCAATTATTATAGTCAATCTGAATAGAAAATCAACTGATTGAAGAAATAAAACTCACAATTGTTAGCGAATTCAATCAAATTAGTGTATTTTAATCTGAGTTCCACTGAGAGTGTGATTATTTAGACCCCACCAGTGTAATTTACACCACTGGGCCGAGATTACCATCGGAAAACCTGTGTTAAATATCATAATTATACCACACTGATTTACAGTAGTAGACTAATTAATTTCCGAAAACGTGTTAAATCTATTTAATCACCTCATGCACCGCTACATCGACAATTTTTCAACTTGTATTTTGAAGCCTGGAGGGATATAGCACATATTTAATCGCAGTATATTAATCATTTCAGTGAGACGTGGCTAGTTAGATCATTAACCGTAGTGGCGTGGTAGTGCGCTGAACTCCTTACGCGAAGTAAGCAATGAACAAGACGTGAAAGAGAACGCAGCGAGAACAGATAACAGTATTTAAGCTGCGTAGTGTCATAAAAACAGAGGAGATCCTCTTTGGAAAATATGAAATAAAAGCGAAGGACTGGGCCAATTATCGAAGATCAACTTGCAGTAGACTGATAGAAAATGTGTGTTGTCATTTTTGCTTTTATTGTTAGTAGAGTAAGTATTGGTATAAGTGTATTATTATTACTGGATGAGCTTCACATATGCTGCTGAGTGAACTTCAGTGGCTATTTAAATTAATTTATTGCGTGTTTTGGGAGTGACATGAAGTTGAAGTAAAGTGTTAGTTTTATATTAGGCAGCATTAATACATACTCCTTAAATATATTGGTAACGTTCGTTGTAGATAAATTAACAGTTACTTAGGGCTTAAAAGTCAGACACTTACTTAGTCAATTACTTTTTACTGCTACGCATCATTTTGGGACTCACTAGAGAGCAAAATTTAATAGTTAGTAACATTTGGGTCTGCTGTAAATAAGGTTTGGTCATGAAATTTGTGGCCACTTTAGACTAAATATATTAAAAAATTGAATTCATTGGCAGAGAATTTTAATAATTGTTGTTTGTTCTCATGGCAAAAAAATTATTGTTATTATAGAATTAAAGACTCACACTGATATATGAAGACCTAAAATGTTTTGCATATTGTTAAGAGTCTTGGAATGTGTCCACAAGTATTGTATATATTTTTTTATGAAATTTGTAATTTCTCAGTGGTTGGTCGGAGTTGATTCTGGAAGTTAGTACCATTGTTCGGCATTTGATCTTAATAATGATGATTTTGATTTTAATGAATGATTTTAATGAATTTGATTTTATAATAATGTAATTTGAAATTATTTTTACATATAATACATTATTTTCTTATTGTTGAATGTTTGTATTTCCTACCTATCTCGAGTGTTTAATCCTCCTCCTTGTTTCCTTGGCTTTGTGAGGTGACTTTTATCGCCAAATTGGGAAAAATTACTCGTTGGCAAATAGAAGTAATAAAGAATAAAGAATATTTGGTTGGATCGGTGAAGAATTTGGTAATACAATATTTTGGAAGCTCAGCTTTCTAGTGATCGTACAATTGATTAATTTAGATTTATCAGCTGTACATTCTTAAACGCCAACTACTGTTGGAAGAATTATTGACAATGAAAGACCCAAAAAATGACTTGCCCATACCTTGAAAAAATAATCGAATTAGCTCATCCAATATTGACTAAAATTGGTTTTATTTGTTTTAATTTTTGGCGTCTTAGAACTTAAACATCCCCACTCTCAATAAATGCCACGACCAGACTGATAGACAAAGAGATGTAAATTGGTACAATGGTTGTTCGTATTCTTTGATACATGAGTATAGTAAGTAAAGTGAGCGTAAACACTCCACATAAGAGTATTTCTGCAAAATAAATCTTGTCAAACAAGCTGGATTGCAGTTTGGACGACTGTTATAATTAAGAAGCGCTGAAATTACTTGCGAGGATGTTCGGAAGACATCAATAAGAAAATTACCTCTCTTCATGTGAAAAGCCAAGATGATACATTAATTGATTGAGATTCCAGCCACGTCAACTACTATGGTCATTAGTCCCGTAAGCGTAGTGTATGTTTTTTACTCGAGAGGTGGCGATGGTCTTCCCCACTAGATGGCAAAATCCAACCGTCGGCTAACTAGGTTTTCCTCAACTAGGTATCTCCAAGCAGCGGTGCATCGCCCCAGCCGCGACATGCTCTAACCTCCCGACCGGTATCCAGGTGTAGTGGGTGAGAGTGTAATTGTGTGTGTAATGAGAAAAGATAGAACAAGGAAGAGGAAGGAAAGCTCGCGCGCGGTCCATGGCCTGTTTGTTAGGGTACTGCTCGGGTATTCGCCTGGTGTTGATAGGAGAAATCACGGAAAACAACCCATCAGAGCAGCCCGCCGCTAGAATTCTCCTCCACGCAGCGACTGAATTCGACCTAGCTGAAAAGCTAGAGTCGAAAACCCTGGCACCGTCGGGACTCGTACCTAGAACCTCCCAGCCATAGGGACTGCTGTGATGTCAGTTGACGCCATCTCTCCTGGTCGAAAATGATACAAATGAGAAAAGATCATTAACGGTCAGAGACAGACTTTAGACTCTAACATTCAAACAGGCATTATAAATGTAGTTTCCATAATATCATAGTCATGCACAGTACTTATAATTAATTTCGAATGTTTACGGCAGAATAGTAAAACACGCATTGGCCTAAAAATCCAATGACTATCCGTTACTATTTGCCAGCCTATCATCTCTGACACAATTACTCGTATATGGAAGGCGACATCCCCACGCGACCTGCCAAACGGCTCATCACCTTACACTGGGCACCGACAGCGTTTTAATGTTAAAATTAATTTCAAATTATCGGAGACAAAAGAGCGTTGAAATCGACACAATGGTCTATACAATGAAACGAGTAATTAATATGTGATGCGTTCTATTTCCCTTTGTGGGTGGAACAAACATCTATAAAGGAAATGAGAATCTGGTGAAACCACAACCGATGACATATGTTTCAGCGTGCTAGTGTTGTTGCTAGTCGGTGTTGTAATATTGAAAACTGGTTTACGAACATATTTGTTCCTTGTGTTCTAATATTTAATACTGGTTTATGAACATATATTTTTTGTTATTTTTAGTTATAAATAGCCATTTTTTACATAACAAAGAATTTTGCTACATCACTGCTAATTCTCTCAAACCATTTATAATAAGATTGGTAATATTTTTTAGTTGGTTAAACTTCCAAAGAGACAGTCATAAGATATTACCTCACGCAAATAACGCCTTACTAGTAACATATATTCTATCAGTGTACCTGACAAATTGTTTCACATGAAAAGAGTTGATTTTTACTTTTACTTTATACTGGCAATATTAAACTTGAACAGTCTCATTTTCACAATAATTAGTGGCATGTAATAATAATAATAATAATAATAATAATAATAATAATAATAATAATAATAATAATAATAAGTGGACTCTCACATGCTGGTATATGTGTGTAAGGTATTGGTTGGTTGACACCATATTTATGTATTATCATTGTGTTCATTTATTGTGTTAATTATGTTCTGTCTATTATATTTTGATTTAAGCATTCCTTATTGTGTGAATCGACCCTACCGAGAGATGGGAGGCCTTTGACCTCAAGGAATGTAATTGGGCGCAAAAAATGGACTTGAAAAGCAGAAAAAACACATACTATGTGGTTAAGGCAATACATTATCCGTAGAATATCGACAAAAGTTATCAGGACATATTCAATCGGGAGTACATTCTCAACGAACCGATTTCCTTCTCAATTTACGTCCTTTGAATCTCCCGAGAACCAGCCACTGCCAAGGTCGAACAGAGCTGCAATTATCCGCCACCCCAACGCGAAAGCGAATCTATTAGTCCTCAGAGCAACGAGGGCAGAAGGGCTGTGTGCAGAAGCCCACGCGTGACCCGCCCTGCCACCGCAATAACCACCACCCACCGACCTCGCCAGTGTGAGGAGGGACACGGAAGGTTGGACAAAGATCGGGCGAAGGAATAGCAGAGGATGTGGAAAGTGAAGACGGAGCAAGAAGAGGAGAAAGGGGGAGACATACCGAAGGGACGAATCAGATGGAGAAATGAGGCCGGAAAAAAGAAAGAGGTGAGAGGGGAAAGGATGAAGGGAAGAGAAGAGTGGAAGAAAAATTCGTGCAAGGGAAGAAAAGAGAAATACATAACGAGCAGGGGCGAAAAACAATGGCAATAAGTATGGGCCATGAGGAAAGAGTGAAGACAAGTGTAAGCAGGGATAAGGAAGAAAGGGGGCTTACCGCTGACGTTAGGGCGTGAATGAACGTATGAACTCAAGGGCGACGTGGACACCAGGAAGGCGAAGGTTGGCCGAGTATGAAAGTTCCGGACGGGAACATGAACTACAGAAAAACGGACCCATAAAAATGTAGTGACAAGCCAGAAAGAGGAAAGGAATAGGATAGAAGAAGATAAGCGAATTTACAATGGGCGGTTTTTAAAGAGAAAGAAAAAACGATGGAGTGCTGAGTGAGGAAAAGGGAAAAGCAGAAAATCAGAGTCAAAGGGAATGGGAAAGAGAGAAGTCAGAAAGCTGAGGCGAATGCTAGGAAAGAGAGAATCGGGGTACGACGTAGGAGGAAGGGGAGAGATAGAAAGAGGGGTGGGCTAGGAAGGGGCGGGTCAAGACGGGGAGGGGACGAGGCAGTTGCGGGGGGGGGAGCGGGGCGGGGGCACAAGCGGCACCCTTCAAAGCCTCCTGAGCCCAGAGCCGGGCTCCTAACTCGCTATTAGCGGAATGAAGCGGCGCGGCGCGGCGGGGCTTCCTAATGGGGGGAAACGAGCCGGGCGGGGTGGCGGCCGGTGCAGCCTTCCGCGAGCCCGGGGCTCGACCCGCGCTAGGCCTAATGACGGCCAGTCGCTCTCCGGGGCTTCCGAGCAAGGCGGAGAGGGGGTGAAGCGGAGGGCGGATTTTGGTGAGGTCGGAGAGACGCATGAGAGAAACGCTCGGAGAGGACGGAAGTGGGTGGGGAACAGATCTGAGGTATTCATTGATTGATGATTGCGGGCGCGTCAATTGCTAAGGTTATTAGTTCCGTAAGTGCAGTGCATATTTTCATCGCAAGAGGTGGCGGTGATTTTCCCCGCTATATTGTGAGATTCGTTGCCGATTTACCGTCGGCTAGCCAGGTTTTCCAACAACCAGGCATCTCCCACCAGGGGGGCATCGCCCAAACTGAGGCAAACTCTTAGACCCGGAATGGTTTTCTGGTATGAGTGGAGGTGTATCGCATGTTGGTGTATGTGTGTGTGTGTGTGTGTGTGTGTGTGTGTGTGTGTGTGTGTGTGTGTGTGTGTGTGTGTGTGTAAGGGGTGAGGATACAAGAAAAAAGGAAGGTTATATCGCGCACGGTCCGTGGCCCGTTTGTTAGAGTACTGCTCAGCCATTCACATGGTATTGATCGGATAAACCACGGAACGGTACCGCAGCCTGCTTCTCGAATTCTCCTCCAGATAGCGTCTGAATTCGACGTAGCTACGTCGCTAGCTAGTGCCAACAATCCTGCCACCGCCGGGGCTCGGACCTAGGACCTCCCGTTCATATGCACTGCAATGACATCAGTTGGTGCTCTGTGCAACCTCTCCCGTTCTGAGAGAGAACGCGAGGAAATGAGGAAATGAGTATTTCTCCAAATTGGCCAGGCATAAGTAAACGTTGGTCGTATAATTGATGCATAAATTAATTAATTTTCCAGTATCTAAATTTATATTAGAATTTTTATTGATTAGTGGATAAAATTGTACCAGTTTTGCTTTAGTTTCGTTGATTGAGGATTGCAAGTGTCTATTCCATTTGAGTTTAATATCAAGAAGTACACATAGGTATTTAACAGGCTGGGAGTTGTCCACCCATTCGATAGGAATATTATTTATTTTTAATTGTGCGTGAGGTTTAATTTGAGGACGGATAGGCGGACGGAAGGAAACGGATGGACAGCCGGACGCAAAGACAGACGGATAGCCAGAAAGTCGGACAAACGGAGGGACGGATGGTTAGTTAGTAGCACTATTTTTGGAAAATTAATGTCGTTATCACAGATACCTACGGTCAGTCTAGATGCATTTTCGAGCATTCTATTGTCCAATACCTTCCTTTTATCAGCTACCCGATTTATTGTTTCCTCTCGTTTCTCCCTGTCAATTTTTGCATTTTGGAGGGGCGTCGCCGGGCGAGGCCGCTGATCATGTCACGCGAACCCTGCACCGCAACAGGTCGCTTCCATTAGCGTATTGGCCCAGGGCGCCCATTGCATTAGACAGGCTGTCAAGCGACCATCGTCACTAGCCCTGGTCTCCACAGACTTTGCAGACCAGGTCTCACTGCGATTATAACTAGTGCTGCTAAAACAGCACGATATTTCTCGTCCCTACTTTCACAATTACGCAAAGTTTCATAACGTTGTACATGACCTTATTTCAAAATCTATCTTTAAGGAGCAGATTTCATTAACGGAAAATATTTTTATCTTCGTAATTGTAGTTGTAGTTGTAGGAAGACACCGAACAAACAGTTGACAAAAGCATAAACAATACATTTTTACGCGATAAAAACAAAGGAATACAAAAACATTAAAATCTCTATATACAATTTGTTCAATATCTGTATTGCTCTTGAAAAGCCACATGCTAAATGTGCGAAACGTTGAGCAAATAATAAATGTATAAACTACAAAAGTCTTAATTCCTGATATCTATCTAAGATTGATCATGCATGGTCCAAACCTACTTAAAACGTATCTGCATCAGTAAACTAGTATCAGTAGGAAGAAATAACAACAATTTAAATAATAATAATAATAATAATAATAATAATAATAATAATAATAATAATAATAATAAAGGAAACATTTGCAAAAAACTCAGAGAGTATTCAAACTAACGATTATTCTAAACTGGCAAGGGTTTTCACAATCTATTGCAAACATTTTTAAGGCCTATTTTGATTTATCAAGTTTAGTGCAATTCCAATGTAGACGGCAGTTGTATGGAAACATTTTTGCGCTTCTTTAAAAATGAACAACCTCATTTATTATAGACTGTGCTTAGAAGAAGAAGAAGAAAATAATTAGTACAAATGTGTTGACAGAATGTCTTCATTGATATTCATATTCAAATGATAAGTGAGCAAGTGTCCACAATTTCTAATTGTACACAGTTTCTACATCTCCATCGTGCCTCTCTTTTTTATCGCTTTTCATTTTCATGCAGAACCCGAGAATCTTTACCACTACATGTACAAGAGGGTTTCAAAAAGCAATTGAAAAGTTGAGTATTGAGATGGACTGCTCTGTTCCTTATAAGTCAATCTCCTTTTTTTACTTCTTGAAGTTTCGCAGTCCAAATGCTTTGAAATTTCTTCCAAGAAGCACTTTCAAGTACGATTTACTAGTTTTACGTGACTCGCCTTCTAGTATAGCGATGATACTCTCCCTGATGTGAGAGCCGCATCTCATCTTTACCTACTTCCTCACCTCCTAGCTGTATACGTCATTCGATAGAAAGTCCTGTGACATCGTCATAGCGTTACTTTATCCTAGAGCACATTCCATTTTGACGGGGATTCACCTTTGAAATCGCTAGCTTTAAGATGGGGCATGTATTTTACGTACATTCGATAGAACAGTCATAACTGTGACATGCCCACGTCCACATAGCGTTACTCTGCAGTTGATCTTGGTTACTTTTCGTGTAGAGTCCCATCTCACACATGTTTTCAGAGAGAACGTACATAACATCTATATTATATAAAGTATATATTTGATATAAAATTGTAAGATTTTGATAATTTAGGTGATATCTTTTTTGACAATGAAAGATCTACAAGTGTAGGATAATTACTTTAATGAACAAAGTGAGGTGACGGGGATCACCGATAGATTTACCACTAGTCTACACTGTGAGTAGAACCAAAAGGGAGGAAGGAGGATTCCAGCCCTGAAGGTGGCGGTTTTCGTCTCTGTTCAGCTCGAACCTATAAATCTACCTCTAATTCAAGCATTGACTGGAGGAGAATTCTAGCTGCTTGCTGTTGTGATCGGTATTTTTCCATAGTTTCTGCGATCAACACCCGGCTAATGCCGCCGCAGATCCTAAATAAAACAGTCAATGGAGAGCGTGTCATTTTACCGTCATCCTTTTCCTCTCATTCCCCCTTTACATGCACTACACTGTCACACATAACGGGACGCTACATACACTACACGGTCACACATAACGGGTCGCTACATGCACTACATTGTCACTCCCGTCGGATGCTGAGAGCTTGTGTGGATGAGCCGGTACCCAGGTTCCTGAAAGGAAAAAAACCGCAACAGAAAGAGGTTGGTGCTGAATTGTACTCTCTAATGACGGAGTACCATTCAAAACTCTCGGGATATACTATGTACTACACTTTTAGAACACAAAAGTTGAGGTGTTCGAAACCAACACCCACTATTTCGGAAACACACACATACACACTAGACTATATCACACAGACGCGTATGATACGTCTCAATTCCTCCAACCCAGTTTGACATTCCATTCCTGCTCTTACCCTCTTCGACCACCGTCCGTCCGTCCTGCGTTACTTTTTGCGCTATAATACGGCCATAATATTGCTTTCTTTGAAGCGATAAACCCTGTAAATTCCGCTCTTCTCCAACCATTCTTGCTCCTCATTATCTTGCCCCATATCATCATAAACCTCTTAATACATCACTCCAGTATTGTCCTATAACACCTCGACCGTGTCTTTTATCCTGACTGTCGGGTACCACGTGGCTACCTACACTCCTTGCCATGTGACTCGTCCAGACTGCCACGTTCCGCCTTGCCTTGTCTGTTCCTCATCCCGTCGTGCCATCGAATTCTCACTCGCCCTAGCAGTTCTGCCCGTCCCGCAAGGATGGCCTTCTCCATCGCATCTCCCATTCTGTCTCGGTCGCATCGACCGGTGTCTCCCTAACCCGCCCGATCCGAAAGAGACCATCACCGTTCTTACGACTACAGTCAGCGGCGTGAAGACCTCGATCTGTGTTCATACTCCATCTCATCGCCTACGGTCCAACCCCTCCCCTTCAATTTTCGCCTCCAGCTTCCCTCTCTGTCTAGCATATCCGACGTCGTCGTTCTCGCTCGTGTCTCCGCCCGCCTCCAGCGGTACTCGCCCCCTCTAGCCATCTCGCCCAGATTCCGTAACTGCGTGGAAGAAAACAACCAGCGAATGAAGGCGTTTATTTACGGGCTGTGAAAAGGTCGACTAGAGCGTCAGGGAGAGAGAGAGAGAGAGAGAGAGAGAGAGAGAGAGAGAGAGAGATCTGATATAGAGTGCGAGGGAGCACACGAGAGTGAAAGTGCGAGTGGAGGCAGAGAGATACATATAGAGCGCACGAGAAGGAGAGAAAGAATAAAAACCCGCGAGAGTGAAAGAGCGAGAGGTGGTATGTGACATACAACTAGAGTGAGTAAGAATGAGAACGACGCGCATAAGAGAGCGAGAAGGCGACCGAGAGAAACAGTGAACGAGAGAATAGCGAAGAAAAAGATGAACAGCATTTTCACACTCAGAGACAGAAAGAGATAGAGAGGGGGGAGAGGCGGGGAATAGTGTTTTCACGCCGAAGTGAGCGCTTTCCTTTACGCCGCTACCTCCTTGCGGGTTTCCAACGGGCAAGAACGCGACACGTTTCTCTACTATAGCGAAATATGACAGCGCAGTAACTCCACCACCGCGTGGGAAATGAAGCGCACGTCCCTATTCTTCGTGCTGGCCGCGAAGTGCCGGTGGATGTATTGGTTCATAGCGCACTCCCTCGCAGATTGCAATGCACTCGGCACCTCATAGCGAATGAATTACTGTTTCAATGCGAGCGGTGAACCCACGAAACTGCGAGGAAGATAGACATCAACCGCGTGTTATGGTGATGGGAGGCGCATGAAGACCGCATAAATATATTGTATGTCTGAGACGACGGTGTGTAGGTTTACGATGGCAGGGATCGTTTGCAGGCAGTATGCGTCGATGGTCGAAAAGCGACCAAGTCGGGAAATGTTACGTGACTTCTGCATCGTCACGAGACAAAGACAAATGGAAAGAATTGAGTTGACGAATTCTCTGCTTGTAAGAATTATGACGCTGGAGAATCATAAAACGCATTCTAACAAAAAGAATCGAGCCAGATTTGAGTTTGCAAGTAAGTCATGCGGAAGACATCGCTATTTTAATGTCAATAAAACCTTAAAGAAAATGACAAAATATAAAGAAAATGTATATATTGTAATATATAAATATAACAATATGGTTAAAAAGGAAATTTAACTCTCTTGCTCTCTTTGAAAACGTAATATAATAAGAAACGGATAACTATAAAATATACTTTTAAATTAATATGCACATACCAAACTATTATTAAACTTTCATTGTTTGAACCATTATATTGCAAAACAATAGCCATTCATCTGCATCTGCGTACCTCAAAATAAGATGCTGGTTCTATATGTGCATAGATAATCGACTGATAATCTCTGATCCAAATCAGGGACATGCTGATTCACTTCTAACTCTCTTCTGAAGTTCAATTTCGAAGTAGTAAACGTACATTAAATACTGAACATTAAAAAAATCCATCACGGAACTAAATTGCTATGAGAGTAATGCTTCAACGCTTGAAATTGGACTATTCCCAAAATTCCTCCTTTCAATAATCCATCCCATTTTTGACACCGTGCCTAGAAGTAGGCAGATCACAACTTTGGTGCAGGGGCCACCCAGCTCCCAGCACTGGTAGTGGTGGCAAATTTTACGAAAATATCAATACATCGATACATTGCTAAAGGGTTTTCGATGTCGATGAAAACACCGACAAAGAAATATCGATGTTTAAAACATCGATGTTTAAATATCGATGTTTAAAACATCGATGTTTAAATGTCGATGTTTTAAATATGGAATAAAAACTTGCTATCTTCCTATCCAATTTTAATTACAGTACTGTGTAATGTTACAATGGGTCTTCCATGGATTGAGTGGAATGAGTCTTTCACGACCTGTCAAAACGTCTGAGGGCCATTTCTAACACTACTATCGGTTGAGGCAAGGACACACCTACCGATAACACACACTCATAACGCAAGCAGCTCTCAAACTTCCACCCCTCAGATTCCACAGATGCCTAAGGTGAAATACGCAGCGTGGAACTGAGGATGATGCAAAACATCGATATTGCTTTATTAAAAATAAAAGAAATTGATGTTTTGGCAACAAAATAACTATTTGAACAAAACATCGAAAGCAAAATATCGATGTTAATATATCGATGTTTCTGGTGGAAAAGATAGATGTTTCAAAAACATCGATGTTTTCTTGCCATCCCTAAGTACTGGGCTACAGGCATCCCCGTCCGCGCGACGCTGTTTTATTGAGTACGGCAACGGAGGGGAGTGGGCGGGGTCGGAACAGACTAATCCGCGCCGCGTGTTCGGAAGCAGGCCCCGATGTCCTTTGCCCTTAGCCCTTGGAGAGTGCTGCCCAGCACAGCCCCGCTGCCACCCACGCCGCCGCCACCGACTCCCACCGGGAGCGGTAGCTCAGTACACCAAATGATGTCACTGCAGCGCCTCTGACCGAGAGGTCCTAGATTCCTACTTCCCACGGCGGCAGGATTTTCGACACTAGCTTTTCAGCTAGCGCGAATTCAGTCGCTGTCTGGAGGAGAATTCTAGCGGCCGGCTGCTCTGATCGGTAGTTTTATGTGGTTTCTCCGATCAACACCAGGCAAATGCCGGAGCAGTACCTCACCGAACGGACCACGGACCGCGCGCGATCTGTCCTTCCCCTTCCTTGTCCTATCCTCTCCCCTTACACACACTTACACTAACATGCACTACACTACCACATATCCCGGGAGACCGGTCTGGAGCTTAAGAGCTTGTTCCGGCTGGGGCGGTGCCCCGCTGGTGGGAGAGTCCTGGTGAGGGGGAAACCCCACGAGCCGACGGTAAGTCGGCGCCGGATCTCACCATCCAGCGGGGGAAGATCACCGCCATCTCCCGAGGGAAAGAAACATGCACTACACTAACAGGACTAATGACCAAAGCAGTTGACGCGCCCGGAAACACGAAAAAATCAATCAATCCACCGACTCCCACCGCCACCCGCCGCATCCATCCGATCCCTCGCCGGACTCTCGTTTCTAGCAATTTATCGTCCTTTCCTGCCGCCTCTCCGGCCTCACTTGGCTTCTCGCCGCCTCTCGCCGTATCCTTCCGGTCTCTTGCTGCTTCTTAGTTTAGTTTAGTTAATGCCTTATATTACGTGGTGAGACTCGGGCCATCAGGCCCGCTCTTCCGTCTAACCACGCAAATTTCGTTACGCTCCTTTCACCTACTAGGAGAGAAAGAAGGTATTACTTGGACGACGAAACAGACGAATCTCAATTTTGCTCAGAGGCTTCTTTTAGGCTTGAGGATCTTTTACATGCAGTAAAGCTACTACATGGGTCAACCGGCTTCACTTCCCCTCCGAAGGAAGGCGTACGAAGGATTTTTCGCCCTTAAAAACCCACGGCTTCGATCGGGTTTGAACCCGCACACGCGGGTACAACAGTCCGGTACGCTGACCGTTATACCACCGCATCCGCTGCTTCTGGCAGTTTTTCGCTATTTCCCGCCTCCTCTTCGGCCTCACTTGGTTTCTCGCTGGATCTCTACATCTGTCGCCGTCTCTCGCTACCTACCGCCACCTCTCGCTGTTTATCGCCGCCTTCTCTCCCCACCTCTCGCAGCCACTCCATCTCGGGCCATGTCTTCAACTTCATTCGCGTCTCGCCGCCCCTTCGTGTCCTTTCGTCTGTCGCCACCGCTCGTTATTCTCTCGTCGCTTCTCGCCGCTTCTCGCCACCCCCTTCGACTCTCGCCGCTTCTCTTTGCCTCCAACCACCTCTTGCCGTCTTTAGCTGTCAATCGCCGCAACTCGCTGCCTCTCGTCATTCTCTGCTGGTTTATCGCGCTCTCTCACCGTCCTCTCGTCACTTCTGTTTACTCTCATTATCTATCGCCTCCTCTCGTCACCTCTCTTCACCTCTCGCCACTTATCTTTGCCTCCCGCCACCTTCTGCCGTCAACCGCCGCAACTTACTGACTCTCGCCGCCTCTCGTCATTCTCTGCCGGTTTATCGCGGTCTCTCACTGCCTCTGTGTTTACTTTCTCCCTGTCTATTGCTGTCTCCCACCTCTTCTCGCCTCTCACCGACTCTCGCCGTCCCTCGTCGCCCTCCCGTCGTTTATCGCCATCTCTCGCCATTTGTCACCACCTTGCTGCCTCTCGCCGCTCCCCGCCTCTCCCCGCCATCACCCGCCTCCCGCCCCCGCTCTCACCGTGCACTGCCTGCCGCCATCCGCGCGCAAGCTGATGAAAATTTCGCCGCGCATTTTTGCGCGTGATGAGTTACCTTGTACCTCGCGCGTTTCGGATGGGAGCGTGTCTGGCCCCTGTCGCCGACGGCAGTGGCCCGACCTACCACTCCCCGCCGTGATCTACAACAATGCTCTTCAACCTTTTTTTTTACGAAAGGGTCAGTTACTTTTTGTTTGGTGAAACTCCAGCGGACAACGCTGATTTATGAATAAAAAAATGACGCGATACTTTCGTAACCTGAATAATATCGAAATTGTATTGCTCATGGTCTCCAATAGTGGCTTTCAATCAAGGAAAATATGAGTGAAAATTTAATGCAGAAAATGATTTCAACTGTTTGAATTCGATGGTAACAAAGCCTTCGAAAAACAATTATAATAGAAATACTTCCAAGAACAATTATTTAAGTTAGAGAAAGTTGAGTTTTCCATTTCCTAGGATTCAATGGAAGTATTTGAAATGGAAGACATGGCAGCAGAATTAGCGATTCGATAATTCAGGAATTCGTTAATTTTGAATGGATTAAACATACGTTTGCACCCATTAAAGAATTTTCATGTATCATTTTGTCTTCAACGTTCCCTACAGTTCTGATAGCATTTTGTTGTACTCTTCACCTTCGCTTATTGATCGCCCAATCTTTCAAAATGTTTTTATTTTATTAATTTATAGTATGCTGCCAATTAGTATTTTTTTCTTGACAAAAGTTTTGCACGCATTTTTTCTGTTTCTTTTGCGGTTTTTCGACACTGAATCTTTGATAATAGATTCTATTTTAAAGTTTCAATCATTATCAAAGCGATTCAGTTTAATGTTATATAGATGCTCACAAGCTATTATGGGTATAAACAATTGCTGTGACAATTGACAGCAAAAAGGTAAACGAAGATATTACAGCGAAGTGTAAAATTGATAATTATATGGCGATAGACCTATGGGATTGGTTTATTTTGAGTATATTCTTGCTTAGCATTGGTTACTTACGACACGAGCAGACATGAGTGAAATAGTCAGCATACTCACCTGGAAAAAGAAAACCATCATTATTATATTACCCAACACGTTTCTCATTACAGCATAATTTAATTTACGTAATTCCAAACATTCACAATGAATAGGAAAGGCTAGAAGAAAGATACTGAAAAATTAAAAAAAAAGATACTAAAAATTCTACAAACATTAATGTAATATTCATGTTTACTTTTTTTAGTGCGCTGAATGGTACTACTGACGAAGTAACGAAGGAGTTGTGGGGAACGATCATTATCAAAGTTGTGTACTGAACCGAGAAACAATACTTATTTTTATCGATTCTCGTATTTATTGACGCATCATAAAACATACACCTCATATCAGAGAATATGGGCTCTGTATAACTACGTCACTGCTGTATTACGAGCGGGTTGTGTGTACGAAAAAATCACCTTATGATTGGTAACTTTCATTATAGTTAAGTAAAACATCCAGTTGCTTACTCCTGAAACCTTTGGAATTCGACAGACTGAAACAGAGAAAACGTTTTTTGCACGTCCAGACTTTTTCGCCTGCGGCTTCAGACCTGCTACGCCGTCGCGTCGGCGGCGGCGAATTGGAAAAGTGGGATGAGGGCAACATCCGGTCATCTGAGCATGATAGACACCCGCGACTTTTTTGGGTGTTCCGCAAGGACGCCCGGTGGGCTTCTGAAAGTTTCTCCGCAACCTCTGTGCGGCGGCCTGCACCTTTTTTGGTGCAATTTCCAATATGGAAATTTTCATATTGACTTTCAATAAAGGCTTCTTTCGAACAAAAAATTTTATTGGACGGTTGGCCCGCGGCGCTTCGCCCGTCCAACCCCTCATGAAATCCTGGAGGGGGCGGAGGTAGGGTAGAGACGGGTAAAGAGAGGCTGCGCGGGAAGGAGGTGTAGGGGAGGATGGTTTTATCCCGTGAGTTGCAACTGTTCTTCCTACACTAGAACTGGAAGCAGTGGCTTAGTGCATCAACTGATGCTGCAACTGATGCAACTGTTACTTCAGTGCTTCCGACTAGGAGGTCCTAGGTTCGAATTCCGACGGCGGCAGGATTTTTGACACTGGCTTTTCAGCTAGGTTGAATTCAGTTGCTGTGTGGAGGATAATACTAGCGGCGGCTGCTCTGATCGGTAGTTTTCCGTCGTTTTTCCGATCAACACTAGGCGAATGCCGAAGAAACGGGCCATGGACCGCGCGCGATATTTCCTTCCTCTTCCTTGTTCTATCCTCTCCCCTTACACACACACTTACACTAACATTCACTACACTACCACACATGTTGGGAGACCGGTCGGGAACTTGTCCCAGCTGGGGCGGTGCCTCGCTGGTGGGAGATACCTGGATACATAGTGGGGAAAACCCCACTAGTTGACGGTAGGTCGACGCCGGATCTCGCCATCCACTGGGTGATCACCGTCACCTCCCGATGAAAAGTATGCACTACAATTACGGGACTAACGGCCTCAGTCGTTGACGCGTCTGTAATCACAATCAATCCTACGCTGGGTGGTGACATCTACCGCTGACCTACACGTGCGGGCCAAATCTCCCTTGAGGTATCTTCCTCAATCGTGTCAGTCGGGACATGCTGTAATCTCCCAACCGGTCTCCCGACATGTTTGGTAAGGTAGAGCATAAAAATGTAATTGTTTGTAACGTGAGAAGATAATTTCAAGGATGTGGAAGGTAAGATTACGAGCGGACTCTGGCCTGTTTGTGAGGGTACTGTTCCGCCATTTGAGAGGAGAAGCAGAAGTGGGGCGGGGACGGGGCGGGGCGGGGACGGACTGAGATGGACTATAAACGGGACGGATGCAGGGATGAGGCAGGCTGGGGCGGGGCAGAGTCAGTGTCGGGGTTTGTCGGTTGGGTGGCGATAAACTACCTAGGGCGATGCCAGAGAAGGGGATCTGTGGGCTTTTTGCGAAGTATTATAGAACGCATGCGGGTCTGCCCTGCTTCAGTATCGTTGTTCGGGGGGAACACTACTGAATTATCATGTTTCATCTCGCCAGCTTCAGCCATGGATTGGACTCACCTTATCATCCTCACAACCACGCCTTCTATGTTTGACTGTGTACCATTTTTTCCTATATATTAATTTATCCATAATCCCTCCAGTTGCCACACGTTTCCCTGAAGTTGGTTGCAATACAGCCGTAAATTTTGCTTGCAAAATTAAATTCATATGAAAGGACTGCATTTTTTCAAGTAATACAAAACATGTTATTTTTCGGTTTTAAACGCCCATCAAGATTTAGAACATATTTATATAATTGCAATAATAAACGATACATTTATACAAACATAGAACATTGATTTTTATTCGCTAATTATAAATGGGAGTCTAAATTAACTTTCAGAACAAGAATTATGCGGAACTAGGAAGTGTCATCAAATGTATTCCATACTTAAAGATACGTTCTAAAAAGTATTAAAGTTTTATTTCGAAATATTCCGAGTGCTTGAGACATTCATCCCCCTATTCGTATCCTGATTTACTCCACACTATTCCTGACACTCACTCTAGCGTCTTTATACTTTCAACCTCTACGTCATTTTATTTTCTTCTTCGCACTCTCTTTGTACTCTTCGTTTTCTTCGGTTGGAGATTTCACCTTCTTGCAACTCTTATCATGAAAACAACTCCGATTTAGTTAAGCTGCTGACTTGACTAAATCCTCAGTCTCACCAGTCTATAAAAGTTCATATACGTGAATTGCCGAGGTAATCTCCGATTAATCTTATTTTCCAATATTTTCTATCCACCTATCCACATCGGAGACAACAATCCACATCTTTTGATTTAACTATTTAAAACTGTGATAGTCCCACAATTTTTCGCAATTTTCATTCGTGTTCTTCCTGTTTTTCATCTTATAATTTTTCTTGACTGCACCAGACAATCTCAACCTTCGTCATTGCCTTCGGTCTGTTTTTAATTTTGTTCCTTGGCATTCATCACCCATTATCTTTCTTATCCACATTTCTTCTCATCCTTGTAATGTATACTTATCTGCAATCAGTTTTTAACCCTTGTTCATCCATCCTGTCAGCGTACATTCCCACATTTTTGTTTTCGTACAGATTTTCTTCGACGACCCTATCCAACAGCTCTCAGCTGCCCCTAACTTGTCTTCCCTCTTCATCCACCGCCCCCCCCCAGGGCCATCGCCGCCTTCGACCGTTCGCCGTCCCACCGTGCGCAGCCAGAGAGCCTGTTATTTGCGAGAAACTAACTTTATCGGAGGAGCAAACAAAAACCCCAGCGGAAAGCAGACAAGCAAAAAGCTATTTTATAGCGGGCTATCAATTTGGGAGTCGACGCGGTCGGCTGAAGCGGCCTAGCGGGGGCCAAGCGGTGAGGAGACGCGGGGATGAGTGCGGGGGCGACGCGGGGGAGGGACTCTCTTGGAACTGGGATCAGCGTGGCGTGGAGGGGAGGGGCGAGGCGGGACGAGGCGGTCGCACGGCTAGGGGAAGAGGCGGAGACGGGGAAGGTGGAGCCTGGAGCGAGGCTCAGTTGTCACCAGAGTGCAGCGCAGAGCGGCGCGGCAGGAACCGGGAGTGGCGTGAGCGGGCGGGGAGGTAGCCTGGCAAGGTGAGAGTCGGGCGGGTCGGGAGCCGGGCGAGGCGGGAGCCGGGCGGGTCGGGAGCCGGGCGGGCCGGGAGCCGGGCGGGTCGGGAGCCGGGCGGGTCGGGAGCCGGGCGGGTCGGGAGCCGGGCGGGTCGGGAGCCGGGCGGGGCGGGAGCCGGGCGGGGCAGGAGCCGGGTGGGGCGGGAGCGGGAGGGGTTCCAGCCAGGTGGGGCGGGGCGGGAGCCGGGTGGGAGCGGGTGCGGCGAGAGATGGGTGGGGCGGGAGAGGGCGGGGCTGCAGTCCGGTGGGATGGAAGCCAGGCGGGGTGGGAGCGGGCACGGCGCGGCGGGAGTTGAGCGGGGCTAAGAGCGGGTGGGGTGGGAGTTTCGGGAGCAGCTGTGCGGGATCCAGATCGGTGCGGGAGCCAGGAGGGGCTGCAGCCAGGCGGGACGGGTGCCGGGTGGGGCGTGTGGGACCTGGGTGGAGTGGGTGCCGGGCGGGGCGGGTGCCGGGCGGGGCGGGTGCCGGGCGGGGTGTGTGGGAGCCGAGCGGAGCGGGAGCTGGTCGGAGGCAAGGTAACAAGGGGCGCGGTGTAGATGACAGGGGACAGGCAATGGGTGGTGTAGGCGGACGACTGTCTGGAATGGGGCGGGCAGATCAGGGTGAGGGTGGCGCGAGGCGGGGTGGGTGATAACCAAGGATGGGGAAGGGCGTGACGGGCAGGCTGGCGGTGAAAGTGGAGTGGGAAGGGGAGACGTGCAGTGGATGTGATGAGGCGGTGGAGAGGCAGGACGTGGATGGGAGAGTGTAGGTCCCTCGTGATGTATTCATTTCCCCCTCGTCCTTCACCCTCAGTCCCGAGAAGGGCGGATGATCTACTTTGTTCTTATAATGCGAGTCAGCCCTCGCCCAAAGATGAGACCCGAAGTGGGGTAATTCATTGGTGAGTCGCTAGCAAGTCAGACAGAATGGATCCACAGTCATAGAGAGCGAGGTTGCTGCAATATATTGTTTGTCCTTCGCGAAACATTAGCTAAGTGCTGATGACATGGTAAATCCCAGAATTGTCGTTACCCCAAGCTCTTTAGAAAATACATTACTTTTATCACAATCGGTACACGTATTACATCATTATCTGCACTCATGACTACATTTATTTTCATTACCTTCCCCTCCCCATTCATTACTTTTTTGGCCGGAAACGTCATAACTTTCTGAACTACCAATAATATTTTCAATGAGTGTTTCAGCTATCACGACCGTTCTTCATCATTTTCTGGATAACGCAACAATTATCACACCGCCAGCACACCATCCTAACTATCATAAATGCCATCACCATATTGTTTCTTCCCATAACACCGCCATCAACAACAACAGCACGTTCCATCACTATTGTCGCTTCTCTCACTGCTACACAGTGCCAGATTACCGAACAGGCCAAGTAGGCTGGAGCCTGGGGCGCGCAAAACGAATTTCAGCGGATTCAAAATTTCGTAAGGCAAACTTTTGAATGCTGTTTATAGAAATATTTCTGTCCATATTTGTAACAAAAGAACGTGTTAATATATATACAGATACACAGACATTGATATATGCAGATAAAATGAATTCAAAAATATCGTATATTTATTAAATCAATTTCGTGGTGAGAATTATTTATACCTATAGGTATGTTCAATTATTCATACGTACACAATATTTGCGTCGGTTACAAATACCGTGCAACAATTTTTTATTCAAAATATTATAAATTGCTTTAATGTTTTAAAAAGCAAATTAAAAGGCGCTAAAACATTTGACAGCAGAGGACGCACATAAATCAATGCCAGGCACTGTTGCTACAATTACTTTGCAACCTCTTACAGCCAATGCCACATTCGACGCTGCCAGCTATGAAACCACTACAGCCAGAGCATCACAATGACTTCCTCTATCGACGCTCCTGCCACTGCCACTACCATTATGAACACGCCAACCTCATCGGCAATATTATTTCCTCCTTGTCCCCCTCCTCGTCATCATCATCGTCATCCTCATCGTCATTCTCATCGTCGCACGCATCGTCGCCCTCATCGTCGCCCTCATCGTCATCCTCCTCATCGTCATCCTCCTCATCGTCATCCTCCTCCTCATCATCCTCCTCATCATCATCCTCCTCATCATCATCCTCCTCATCGTCATCCTCCTCTTCCTCATCGTCCTTCTCCTCCCCGTCCTCCTCCTCCTCCTCGTCCTCGTCCTCGTCCTCGTCCTCGTCCACCTCCTCCTCCTCGTCCTCCTCCTCGTCCTCCTCCTCGTCGTCCTCCTCGTCCTCGTCCTCCTCTTCCACTACCACCGCCATGACCACCAATAACAAAAACAACACTTAGTATTACCGAAATGGTTCACCATGAAAACAAAAACGGATGATTTCTACCAAAATATTTTCCACCCCCCATATCTCTGGCATTTCCATTCCCCCGCTACCACTAACACTGTCACCCTGTCCCTCCCAGTCCCACGTCTTCAGGAAGGAAATTTATGAGCTACCGCCGAATATTTCACTCGGATTAAAAACATTCAATGGCAGCGAAGGGGTGGGTGCACTCCTTGCTGTAATTTATGGAAGTTGCAGAGACTTTTCGGTGGCCTCCGCTCGAGACGTGGAAGGGAAAACTTTTCCGTGTTCCCCCACGCTCTGCTAGCTAAATCATTTCTTTGCGCTCGATGAGTACCATTAAAGACAGATTATTCCCTTCCGGGGGAGACTGCTTTGTCACGAGGTCGTGTTTTCTGAAACGTTGCTGCCATTAGAGTTTACGAATGATTCAACATCACTTTGTTCTTGTTTTTTAGGTTATACAAGTCATTTGGAAAGCTGACATTTGCCTATTTGTGTCATGGTTAGATTCATTGAAGATCTTAGGGAAGAGCTATAGGCTACGGGGATAGGGCCCCAACCTTACTAGCACTAATATTTGTGTGGTCACTGGGAGTACCAAGGGGACACATTTTGCCCGCGGAAGCTGTTAACAAAATCATTATTTCATTAATACCACAACAGACACATTCGCGAAAATTATTATTTCTGAAACATTTTAATACAAATATAAGTTATTAGAAACATCGTATTATAGCTATTCACTTTGAATTCTCACCAAGGTTTTTAAGTATCAATATTCATCTTCACAGGAGTTAATTTAACACCACTCTCTTTCAACGTGTTACGTTAAACACATCTCGACAACAGAACAGTTAATCCTGTCTGTTTAGGGCAATTTTACTGTCTTTAATGCGGGTTCTTGTCGGAATGTAACACTCCTCCGCAACGGTCACCCACTTGATACTGGGTGGGGTCGCCCTGGCGTCTCGGAACTACCGACTTTCCAGGAAAAAGTATTGAATGGTATACGACTGATGACACACAAATAACGGACTAGGTTTATTAATAAGCACCTATTTCCTCGGTTTATAAACTTCAACAGCGTCTGTCATTGGCTATGAAATGTTCTATTTATGCTTCATCGTAAACTATATGAATTGTTCCGAATAGACATGTATTTGGTGGTACTTAAATGTAAATTTCCCGTAAGAGATGTAAAAAAGACAATGAAAACCTCAATTCCTTATTTCAAGTTTAAAGAAATTAACATATTATTAAAAATGTCCCAAAACCTTAGTTCCAAAAATACCCCAAACAGCATTTATATTAAATATAAAGGGAATGACAAAAATCTTATTTATTGACCTCCAATCAATTTAATATTTTATACTCTCCATACATACACAGCTGTGTATATTCAGGTAATGAATAATCGCTATTTCATTCAATATTTAATGCAAAAGAAACTAAATTTGGGACCAACTGATATTAACGTACAAAGAGTATAATAGCATAATCAGTAACCAATCTTTTGTTACAGTTCTAAACCACCAATGAATTTTCTCTCTAGACATGTAACGACAATACGTCAAACATATTTCATAGAAAGAACTTCCACTTTCTCTGCGGGGACCAGCACGTTCAATCGTGAAGAATCGAGGCTTAATGGAACTTTGCACATAACGCTCGAGTGTCTTTATGCATTTTACGGAGGACGTTCCGCCACATTTAACACTACTTTAGCTGTCACCAGAAAACGCGAAGTCTATGCATTGTGAAGGAAAGAAACTATTCACCGTAAAGCTATACTCACGCCAGCGAATCTAGCTAGGAAACAGAAGGAGGATTTGGAACCAAGGGACCAGCTTCGTCGAACTAAGGGCCGGAACAAGAGGAGGCCAAACATTTATCGCGTATTTTAATGACGTTTATTAAGCAATGTTTTTGTTATTAAGTGCTATTGTGTTTCTAAAAAATGTTATCAAAAATACTAATGTCACGATAATTTGCGTGTCAATGGACAAACACAATTATGAAGACGAAGGAATTCACGAATGAGGATAAAGGATATTTATAAATAACTTCCCCTAAAACATTTTAACAATGAAAGAAAAACACGATTCTTTGCGTTGACATATTCTATTGATTGATAATCCTGATCAGACTATCCAAAAGCATATCGGACGTCTGTATTGAGTTTAGAATTAAAATTATACAGTTGTAAGTTTGGGAATTTTGGTACCGCATCAAAATACGTATGTTTCAAAAACTAATAAAACAATCTCGTCTTCTTACGGTGTTGCTCACACAAGTTTTGATCGTTTTCACGGCTACTACATAAACATGCCTACACACAGTAGTGAGATCTTCAACCCGTGTCCTTCACCACTTTCTCCTTTGCCTTCATTCTTTTCTAGAACTACATCATCGATCTTTTCCTCCTTCGGGATTGTATTCATTATAGTAAAATTAAATATCATATTGCTCAAGAGTTTCATGTTGTTATAATAATAATAATAACAATAATAATAATAATAATTATTATTATTATTATTATTATTATTATTATTATTATTATTATTATTATTATTATTATTCTAAGAAGTATGTAAGGAAATTAATCCGTACATATTTATATTAAGTAAGAAGAATACATCTTTGCAATATATTATGCTTGATTGTAATGCACACTGTTCTTTACAAAATCACACTATCTACACATGGACCTTCTTTCTCCGAAGTCTCGCGGGATCTTTTTCGATTTCGCCTTTCGATTGCCAGAATAAATACAACTACAACGTACTACAAATACAAAGCAAAACAATGAAACGAACTCACCACAGCTATATTCTCAAAACCGTCAAATGAAGAGATTTAGAAAAACAAAATAGGAAACTGATAGTCCGATGAATCTCGTACAGAAACGACAAATTGACAGGCGAAGTTTGAAACGTTTATGAGTGTACGACATTTTGATATTCCACAAGTACAACCACCGAATATGGCAGCGCCTTTGGGGCCGTTTGGTGCCGTCCACATTTCCTAGGTACCGTGCTGCATCCTCTGCTCCAACTAGCTACAGCGCTATATTTTTGGGGCCAAAAGAGGTCACGACCTTGTTTACAGACGACACGAATAAAATCCTCCGGCGTGCTCGAATTACGGCGAATTATCTCTTTCTAAAGGTCGAACTGCAGTAATTTAATCGTGTGTGACAACTTGTCAGGCTCACTGCGATATCTTTTGATTTCTGTAATTTAAAAATATACCGTACCTTTTCTAAATATCTCCCGTTAATAATGTCAACGTCGATTAAAATTTAAGCGCGTAGAGCAAAGCGGGTTCTCCTGAAAAGAGTTTCAGTGATAATCGGTCATTATCAATTTTTAATTACACATGACAAAATCCGAAAATGTCCGTTTACCGTCAAAAACATTCACACCGAGTTAACAAATGTATAAGGCTCGGAATTTCTAATCGAAATTCACTTAGTTGCATATTAAATTATGCAGTTTCCACAGAAAAATACACACTCGACACACACGTTTCTAATAACGAATGAAGTTTATTTTCTTACGATACCGTGTTAATCTATCAGAAGTATTTTCCCTTCAACAAAGCTTTGTACACATTTATTACTTAAAATAAACCAAATTTAATGTAAGTGACTAATAAACTGCGGCTTGCGGCCTCCAAGCTTTGGAGACGCCCATCTGTTACAGTTGAACGGTAAAGAAACAGCACTTCCACTTCATATGGAATTATAATTTGATTGAGAATCTGTGCTGCAAATATATTTTGGATATGGTCGGGCAGCCAGTGTTAATTTTCAATTTGTCGAATATAATGGTGTCACCAGGCGTTTGGTATCGACACTTGTCGACGATTTTAAAGCTTTATTGGACCACTCGCACAATTAGAAATTTCAAGGCAAGATGCATATATTTTTCTTCTAGTTCATCTATTGCTTTTGTCTTGGCCTGAAATATACATAATGTCTCTGAATAAATGTAACAAACTTATAGGATGTGTAGATGGGTCAAAAATGACCATTTTTTGTCTATTATAGGTTATACATTATAGGTAATTTAATTACAACGGCGTTATATGTATTAAGAAGCGGCGGCGATGTGTAACGGTTAGCGTATCGGACTGTTATACCCAAGTTTGTGGGTTCGAACCCGATCGAAGCCGTGGATTTTTAAGGGCGAAAAAATCCTTCGTACGCCTTCCTTCGGAGGGGAAGTAAAGCCGGCTGTCCCATGTTAGTAGGTTTACTGCATGTAAAAGATCCTCAAGCCTAAATGATGCCTCTGAGCTAAATTCAAATCGCCTGTTTCGTCGCCCACTTCTTTCTCCCATGGTTGGTGAAAGGAGCGTAGCGGAATTTGCGTGGTCAGGCGGAAGAGCAGGCCTCATGGCTTGAGTCTCGCCACGTAAAATAAGGCACATTCAATTCAATTAATAGATGTGGCATATTCCCCTGATTTTGACCCAATTCCGTGTACATAAATGTTCAGTGAGCTGATGAGCGTAGTTTTAAACGTGGCTGTGGGGATAGACACACATGGGCATAGATAGTAGCTTTGATATGGGAATGGGTTCGGGCTCGGAAGTCGATATAAGCGTGCACGACCATGAGAGTAGGTATCGAATCGGAAACGTACGTGGGTATGAGTGTCGGTGTGCTTCTGGGCACATGCTTGGGCATGCACGTGGGCATGAATTTGAGCGTGGATGTGGGTGCGGATGCGGGGAAGGCCGAGGGTATGGGCGTGGATGTGGATATGGGCGCGGACGATGGCGTGGGTATGGGCATGGGCGTGGGCACGCTCATGGGAGAGGGCGTGGGCTCGGGCGAGGGCATGGACGCAGGTGTGAGCACGGGCACGGGCATAGATGCGGGTTCAGGCGTATTCCGTTAAGGGAGGGAAAGAAGTGGCGCGCGGGACAAAAGCGAGGGCTCCGCTAGAGGCGCGAGGGCGGAGGCTGACTCTGAAGCCGGAGATGGAAACCGCCCCCCGTAAAGCAGCGCCCGCACGTCAATACCTTCTCGCCCCCCGAGCACCGCCCACGCGCCCGCTTCCGCCCCCGCTCCTGCCCCCGCGCCCACTCAACCCCGCGCCCGCTCAACCCCGCGCCCGACTGACCCCGCGCCCACCCCGGCGCCCGCCCCCTCGCCCGCTCCCGCGCCCGCTCCCGCACCCGCCCCCGCGCCCGCCCCCTCGCCCGCCCCCTCGTCCGCCCCCTCGCCCGCCCCCTCGTCCGCCCCCTCGCCCGCCCACGCGCCCGCCCCCACGCCCACGCTCGCCCCCGCGACCGTCCATCCAGTCAGCGCCTTCCCCTCTTCCTCCGCTCTCCCGTCGCCCCGCCGACCCTTGGCCCTGCCACCCTCCCGTTCTGCTTCCGGTCTCGATGTCCTGCCGCTCCGTCGTCGCCCACCTCCTCTCTTCATCTGGCCGCTTCTGGGGGTGAATTCTAGTGGCCGCCTGTTCTGATCGGTAGTTTTCCATGTTTTTTTTCATCATTATCAAGCGTGTGCCGGAACACTACCTTAACAAACGGGTTAAGGACGTCGCGCTATCTAACCTTTCTCCTCCTTGCCTTATCCTCACTCCTTACTTAACCCCACATCTCCACTTACATGCACTTCACTATCTGGCATGTCGAAAGACGAGGCTGGAGCTTAAAACTTATTCCAGCTGCACCGGTGCACCGCCGATGGGAGATACCTGGATGGGGAAACCTTCGCAAGGCGACGTGTAGATCGGCGCCGGGTCTCACTTCTAACGGCGGAAGATCACTGCCTTTTCACGGGGGTAGGCGAACTAAACGTATAGGACTAATTACCACAGCAATTTAGGTGCCCGGAAAGTAAATAAAAATCAATCTATCTGCCATGCTTTAGTCATGCCTTCCAGCCATACCGATGTACGGCTAACCCATTGTCACGGCAGAGACGGTCAATTTTTTTTTATTTTTGGTTTCCCTAACTCTGATCGAATTAAAAATTAACGTTTTACCTACTATTACAGATCAAGTACCTAAGATGAATAGTTACAATGTTCTCGTAGTTAGTACAAATAATATAATAATCATTGCAATATTGTTTCTTTATGATGAATAATTGAATGAGAATGTATAACCATGACTAATACGTTCCGCACACTGCTCAAGAGAAAATAAAAGACTCTCGTAAAACATTGCAATAGATTATATATTAAAGAAATAGGCTTCACTACTTCTGCACCAAAATGATATAGTATGTAAGTACAAACATTTCTTTATATACCAAGCATATAAAAAAGTTGCTGATCCCCAACCCAAAATTTGAAAAGCAAATATTTATTCGTGGGCGGTCTCTTCCAGGGAGCCTTGTAGTCGCATGGCGTCAGCTATATTGTAAGCAGTGACGCACTGAGTATGAAGATTCTTTCTTTCATTGGTTTTGTACTTTTCTGGAGTTCCTAAACTTCTATGAAACTGTAAAAGTTTTTACTATCCTGAGACTGCATAGTTTCAAGTTCTGCGCGCGTTGAAAATCAGTAATAAAGAACTTTTGTTTATTTCGAGTTCCTGCGAACCTAACGAGAGCTTCGTTACCTTTAACAATGGCGGAGACGGGATAGTTTTCTTTTAATTTCTCTGAGCATTGGAAATTAGTAATATAGACTGTATTTAACATTTTACGTTTAAAATAAAACTTCATTAAAATGAGTCTAGTATACTAATTCGAAGAAATTGTTTCCACAGCTTTCCCTAATAGCTGGTAAGAAAATAAGGAATTTAATGAAAACACCACCTCTAAGTATAACTTATGAAATTGATAATTAAAATTAATTAAATTATAAACCATTTTTAAAATGTAACTAAGATATTGTGTTGAGAATATTATACACGCAAGGATCATAAGCATCACGTTGAACGGTTCTCATTCTCATCTCAGAACGAATCATAGCACTGAATACATTTATTTTGACAAATGTTCAATAAACTTCTAAATGATTGATCTGGTCACACTCCTACAGACATTTTATGTTCCCATTTTACGCTGAAAATCACCTGGAAAACATTAATCACGTTTTACACGTCATGACGAACACATTGTACATTTTAACAGTAATAACTATCTATTACCGTCATTTAAATTTCCTGTCCATTCAGAGGTTTTCATTTGAAATATTCGTGTTCACCTGCGTCACTTGTCACATTGTTCTCGATGTTCTGTTTGTGATTCAAACGTATGCGAGGTGAATAGAACATTTTTGTATTTTTTTCTTCCATTATAAAGATGACTTACGACGAATAAGTTCAATAGAACTGCCGACAAGGGGCCTCCTATAAATACGGATATACCTCGGGAAATAATTACCATTGAATGTATTTATTAACAGACATATTGTACTGTACACCTTCATACATTAGTTATCCGAAATTTCGTAGCAACAGCCGTACCTCCGAATCAATGAGAACGACATTTCGGCATCTTAATATTAACCTAGTATCAAAATCGCTTGGTAATCATGTTAAATCATTCATTTCTATTAGATCCAGTCTTTATGATACTTCAGGCTACACTATATATTCGTATCTTAAGAAACACTCGCAACGGGTATGATATTATTCAATTATTTATTCAATGAATTCATTCACTTTAATGTTGCCAGTCACGCAGATTTTTGCAGAAACAATGCCAGACGCGATGAAGCCGTGTTGCAATCCTGGCAGACGCATTGTCTACCTGATATCTTTCTAGCGATGCGTTGTGCAGGGAGGGCTGCACCCTTTTCTAAAATCTACTCATGCCCCGACGATGCCTTTTATTTAATACTTCGGACTACGACTCCACCATTCGCAAGCAAATTTCTCTCCGTCCTACGTATGATGTGACCCGAGGGAAAACGCTGGCGCGCTGCGGAGACGTGACGGACTCCCGAGGGGTCAGCTGTCCTTGTGGAGTTTTAGCTTCGGCTAAGCCCGAGTGCAGCCCTGGATGCGCGAACCTTGAGGGCAGCAGAGGCCTGCGTAGGCGCGCCGCGGAGGGTAGATGAGGCAGCGACGCGCCAGGACGGAATAGCGAGGGCGGTGACTGCTGCGAAGGATATGAAAAGGCTGGTGACGTGGCTGTAAGGGGACGGTGCGAAAGGGGGTGACGGGGCGATGACGATGACAGGCCTGTGACTGGTTGGTTATGACTCTGTAACAGGGAGGTGATGAGATCGAGATGAGGTGGTGACGGGGCGGTGACGGGGCGGTGACGCTGTGGTGACGGAGCGATGACGGGGCGGAGACGGGGAGGTGACGGAGCGATGCGGGGCGGAGACGGGGAGGTGACGGGGCGATGGGGCAATGACGGGACGGTGACGGGGAGGTGACGGCGGTGACGGGGGTGGGGCGGGGGCGGTGACGGGGCGGTGACGGGGCGGTGACGGAGCGGGGCGGTGACGGGGCGGGGCGGTGACGGGGCGGTGACGGGGCGGTGACGGGGCGGTGACGGGGCGGTGACGGGCAATGACGGTGACGGGGCGGTGACGGGGGAGGTGACGCGGCGGTGACGGGGCGGTGACGGGGCGGTGACGGGGCGGTGACGGGGCGGTGACGGGGCGGTGACGGGGCGGTGACGGGGCGGTGACGGGGCGGTGACGGGGCGATGACGGATCGGTGACGGATCGGTGACGGATCGGTGACGGGGTGATGGTGTCGGGGACAATGGAAACAATGGCGGGGCGGTGATGGAGGCACGACCGGGGCGGTGACGGCGGTCGAGGCAATGACAACCGATGGGGATAGGGCTAGTTATTCTGGATGGGGTGACGGGGCGGTGGCTGTGAGGACGGAGGCTGTGAGGCGGACGCCTAGTTTGGAGAGGCCGCCGCCTCAAGGCGCTAGGCGGCGTCGCGAGCAGACACCCTCCCATTTGTCATCCCCTCTCCCCGCACACCTACTTTTTCCTACGGCCGCGTTCCGACCCAGCCAGCACCTTGTGCTCACAGCCATCTCATCCCAACAATGAAAGACGCAAATGGACACCTTGTAGATTCACCACTCTTGAAAATACGTTTTGCAATTTTTGTTTTCTTAGCCCTTTCATATCATCATTTGAGAGCAGAAAAATTTGTAGTATGAAACGACAAAATAGTACATAAATATGTAATGGAAACAGTAAGACTATGTAATAAATATGCAAAAATAGAATATAATATGTAATATTAAAATACAATAATTATAGAACGAATATTGACATAATACGAAATTACATTTATAAAAGAAATCCTAAACAAATTTTAAAAATAATACAAACGTTTTATTAATCAATTGGAAAGCACAAATGTATGCATGGTTTGCATCATACATCTTTCCCGTCAGTAGCAAAACCTTCATGACTAACTGAGGAAACCACTAACTGAAGCAGGCGCGCTGGACTGTGAGAACATGCGACCGCGTCTTCATGTGGCGAACCTAGTGTACACAGCACGCAGTAAAAATGAAGGAAAAGCGCGATTTTTTAAAAATTCTTCTTTTCATAAACAATAAACCCAAAAATGGAAGAAAATTGATAGAAAAAAACAGTATTTTGTGAAAATAGCAAAATAAGTAAAGTATGTAATATAGTACGAAATACGTAAAAATATATAATTGATGAAAAATATGTAAATGAAAAATTTTGATATTGTGTTAGGACGGCGGCGATTCGCCAAGATTACAGTTTTTAGAACAGTAAGCAGAAAGATAAAACATATGTACTCGTAATTACATAAAAATTCGGTCTCTTATCATCATTATCACAGCGGAAAATGCGGAAACCAATTTGTAAAGTAGAAATCTGATAATTAGAATTTACATAGGAAACGAAAAATGTAATACTCGAATATTTCCACTTAGAAATTTTTTAAAAAGAATTTTATTTAGGCATAAATTCACTGCTAAAAGTGTGCAAAAATATTACAATGCTAGAAAGCATCTGTCAATACTCTACTGTACAATACTACTGTACAAGTCATTCTTATTTAAAAACAAACTGTCAAAGTGAAGAACTCCTTTTGAGGATGTTTAGTTTATGCTTTATGTATACTTTTTAAAATTATTGAAACATGTAAACTAATTAAAACAAAAAATGCATACCGAACACATTATTTAAATTTATTTTTGACACAATGTTTATAAAACATTTGCATTACAATCATGTGATATTAAACGTTAATAATTTTCTACTGAATACAGTGAAGCGTATACATCTCTATATGTGTTTCTCAATGGTTTTGACAATTTTAACATAGAGCTTAATTGTAAAACTTCCACCCCAGGAGTCAACAAAAAAATTGAGTACAATCAGTTCAATCACCTAGGAATTGTTTTTTTCAAACAACGAACATTAATTAATATAGCAAAAAATGAAGCAACATTTGAATATCTTAAGTAAATGATGACATTGAATGAATCTTGCACAAATATATACAGACATATTTTCGTAAATTTTTCATGAATTTGACTCAGTTACAAAAGTCACTATCACTATAGACCAGCTTGTATAAGTATACAAAACTGATTAACATAAAAATTTCCTTCTGAAGAAATTTTGTCTCAAAAGTTTGATTAATCTCCCATCATTAATATGCCTTACATTAATACGACTAAGTTAAATAAAAACGTATTAACACTTTTTTTTTAACTTTAACGGAGTTGTCACAGAAAACCAAGCCTTCAGCAATACTCATCCAACAGTCCGTAACTTCAATTTAATTCCCCTGACGCGTCTCTTTTATCGCTCAAAACTTTAATCGGTGACTCGTTTCCGTCATTGGAATCCCTGACAGTCGTAAAGCGCTACCCGGAATTCTTTACGCCCGCGTAATTCTGCCTCCCGCCTCGCCAGCCCCAACCCGCGTCGCTGCCAGATAAACGACGCACGACTGCCGTTTAGTGAAAACACATAAACATTTACGTTCGCGGGACGGACCGACGCAGCGGCTAGCGAGGGATCAAATGGAACAACCCGAGCCCGGGGTAGAGGACAACGCTGCGTGCCCGTGCTGCAGCCTCGCAAGTGCAAATGTTCAGCAACAAACGCTGGGCAGGGACGCGGGTGTTACCAACTGCCAGAACTGTCGTTTAGTGCCGACGCGAACCATTCCCGATGAGTGTTACCGGTCGGTGGGATATGATATACAACGGGTGTATTAGGGTATATAATCGCACGTCAGCAACTGAAGCGTCGTCCTGTGTGCGAGGCGCGGGCGAGCTGAGTATTCAATATCAACTAAGATTGATTTTTGTTATTTACGTTAGTAAACACGCACTTAGCCCCTTAGCAACCAACCATCTAAATACGCTTTAAGAGCGCGTCCATAGCAACGGCCGCTAAAATATTTTTCATGGACTCTCGATCATTTTGGCGGCCGTTGCTATGAACACTTCCCAGACATTTTTCCAAATCTGCTTGCATTAGTAGAAAAAACATTCAACTGTCTGATCACAAACAAAGCATCCAGTACCACCAACCCTTGCTACAGAAAATCAAGGGTAATGACAATTCTGAACTCGCGAAAGTGATAAAAGTTTATTTTTAATAAGCGATAAACTAAAATAACAAAAATAACAAAAATCATTGTGTGTAACTCGTCCTCTATTAGTCTTTAAGGACTTAGCCGGAAGGTTAACTACTCGGCTTCGCTATCGCTCCGCCTCGCAGTTAACCTTCCGGCTGCGTCCTTAAAGACTCGCTTAGAGGACTCGTGACATAAAAATCTATTATTGATGAAAGGATGTTTCCGAGAACATCAGCAGCTATGGTCGTTAGTCCCGTTATTGTAGTGAATGTTCCGAGAGGCAACGATGAGACCCGCTGGATGATGAAATCCGGAGCCGAACCAGGGAGAGGGGGGAATTTCCCTCCTCAGATATCTACCACATCGTCCTAGTCTGGATATACTCTAAGCTCTCGAATAGTCTTCCAACAAGTATGGTAGAACATGTCGGAACACAATTCACATCTTCGTTTACCTTTTCACGGATTGTAAATTCAATAACTACCATACATTCGGTAAACCATGTTCTGCGTCTAGTTCTTCGACATCAAGACTAGACAATCAACAAACATAATTAGTTCCTCAAACCTGTGGCAACCAGGTACCTTACAGAAAACAAACAAAAACATTCGACTTTCTAGTTGGGAATAAAATGAATAATTTATTATGAACTACAAAATTTTTCTAATATACGCATTGACTGTCCTAACAGAAGTCAATACGTCTAGTGGGTTTGATAGATTGATTGATTTTTTCGTGTTTCCGGGCGCGTCAACTGCTTTGGTTATTAGTCCCGTGAGTGTAGTGCATTTTATTTCTCGGGAAATGGCGGTGATCTTCCCCCGCTGGATGGCGAGATCCAGCGCCGACCTACCGTCGGCTAGTGGAGCTTCCCCCTAACCAAGACTCTCCCACCAGCGGGGCACCGCTCCAGCCGGGTCAAGCTCTAAGCTCCCGACCGGTCTCCCGGAATATGTGATTGTGTAGTGCATGTTAGTGTAAGTGTGTGTGTAAGGGTAGAGGATAGGACAAGGAAGAGGAAGGACAGATCGCGCGCGGTCCGTGGCCCGTTTGGTAAGGTACTGCTCTGGCATTCGCCCGGTGTTCATCGGAGAAACCACGGAAAACTACCGATCAGAGCGGCCGGGCGCTAGAATTCTCCTCCAGACAGCGACTGAATTGGACCTAGCTGAAAAGCTAGTGTCGAAAATCCTGCCGCCGTGGGGAGTGGGAACCTAGGACCTCCCGGTCAGAGACGCTGCAGTGACATCAGTTGATGCACTGCGCCACCGCTCCCGGTACGACTAGTGGGCGCAGAAGGGCGGGACGTGCCGAGGTGCTCCCGCAGCGGGGGTTGGTCTAGGGCCGGAGGGGGGCGTGGCAGGAGGAAGGTGAGCCCGGCGCACGTGGCCGCTGCCTCGTTAGCCCGCACCTCATTAATTAAGGCGGTGAGAGCCCTCTCCGCTCGCACGCTGGCGTCTGAGATCGGCGGCCGCCGCCGACGCTCTCGCCCTCTCGCGCCTTGGCACCTCGGCCCTCCCGCGCGCTGCTTCATTGCTAAGGCACGGAATAGGTACTACGCAGAAAGGAACGCTACCCACAATCCCTGCGCCGATATGATGCGCATGGTCGCCATATTCAAGCTGTATGACACGGCATTTGCGGTGTGGTGAACAGTGGCGAAGATGCCTTTCATTTCCTATTTACTTGTTGTATTTGGTGGGTGCATAACTAGCAAAAACATACGTAACCCGAGGGGAAATTTTCTTCGTATAGGTACTATTTCTTTGTATAGGACTATTTCTTCGCAAATAATAATAAAACACATATGCAAATATTAATAAAAAATAGATATAAAAAGGTAAAAAAATTATAAATACATAAATACATTTGGGCTAGTTTATCGCACTTGCCACACACTCTAGCCAGCTGCGCTATTTCCGCCCAAAGTATATTTTTTTGGAATTTTCACAATTCTTCGGTTTCCTAATAGAAAAAACAAAATATTACATTAACAAAATTAAGAAGAGACCTCGCCCTAAATGACATTTTTCATTATTTTCATTTCAGTTTTAATAAATATGCGAAATTGAAGCTATTTTTCAGAGAAAATTTTTGAGTTTTCGAAAAACGTTATTTGAAGTAATTTAAAGCACCTTAACTTATAAACGCAATAGCGTTTACAAATCGCTGGAAATGTGCATATTAACGGCCTGGGATATTTTTAAATAAATTACATTTGAGTAATATTTGAAACATCAAAATGATACAGCAAAATTAATATTATGTAATAATATACAGTGCAATTAGCACCACCCGTTGGAAGAGTTACAAGAAAAAATTTGGAGCCGTTTTTGAGAAAATGGCGTTTGAGCTGAGTCTTGCGTTTCCTTTGCACAGTTTCAAGATGGCGGTCCGCGCTGCGCGGCGGCTCATTGAAGATGAAAGGAACCGCCCTCTTCATTCCTTTCTGTGTAGTATCTATTCTGTGGCTAAGGCACAGTTTCACTCCTGTCCGCAATCGCCAGCAGCAGACACAGAGTATTTATTGAAAGCGTGGGCTCCGCCGCCAGAGTCGATTCGATTAAAACATTAAGTCCGCTGATACCTGATCAGCTGTGACGCTGTCATCGAATCGGAAGCTGGAACGTCACCATCGTGACATTCAAGCTCCCGATCGGATGTCAGCGTCACAGCCGATCAAGTATCAACGGACTTAATGTTTTATTCGACGTATACTTGACTGTCCGGGAGATGCTGCGACATGGCATTCATGCCAACGTTTCAACCGCAACGCTGCGACCTTTCCTCAGGTAAAAATGTCACGAGTATTGTAAATGTTTCCTTCCCGTAGAGGTTGATTAAATGTAAGCAAAGGCTTCCGCGACCGAAGTCAGTATACTGCGTTTTTCAGAGAGCTGCGTTTGAAGGACATCAGCTGTTTTATAGGTTGTTCAATCGGGACCTTACACGTCACAACAGTGAGGTCATAATGGTGGCGTTCAGCCTTCCGATTGGATGACACCGAAACAGATGATATCCTTCAAACGCAGCTCTGTGAAAACCGCAGTATATCTACATGGCTGTATACCTACATGGGAGACGCCGCGTCCTACGCCCAGAAGCGGAAGTTTCGCCCGTCTTGCTACGACCTTCCTCAGAGTTTCTGGGCGTTTAGTTCTGAGGAAGGTCGCAGCATGATGGCCGAAACGTTGGTGTCTGTGCCTACGACGCCGCGACTCCGAAACAGCCAAGTAGATAGTGAGTATTTACTGATTCCGGGCGTGCTTACTTATTACATGATTAACTTCCTAAATGTAGAAAATATTACATTCCCGGAGCTGGCATTACTGATTATTTTATGTTTCCAAGCGCGTCAACTCCTACAGTTCTTAGTCTCGTTATATTCCTGATGTGACGGTATTCATTTATAGTTTGAACGTTAGCACAGCGCCGAACTACACTCCTAAATCTGGGTTTCCTCCTCCAGTATCTCCCCCTGTGTGGCACCATTTCACATGGGGCAAACTATAAGCTCTCGTCTGGTCTCCCGAAATGTGTATGTGCAAGTAAGGAACCGAACTACACTCCTAAATCTGGGTTTCCTCCTCCAGTATCTCCCCCTGTGTGGCACCATTTCACATGGGGCAAACTATAAGCTCTCGTCTGGTCTCCCGAAATGTGTATGTGCAAGTAAGGAACAAGGTCGAAATGGCGTGTCGTCTGTGACCAGTTTGTTAAGGTATTGCTCGCCATTCGTCTAGAATTGAGTTCCGGAGTAGAAAGGCTTCTAACTACAATAAATAAATAAATTAAATAAATAAATAAATAAATAAATAAATACATAAATAAATAAATAAATAAATAAATAAATAAATAAATAAATAAATAAATAAATAAATAAATAAATAAACAAGTAAATAAATAAATAAATAAATAAATAAATAAATA